>APFE031242042.1:111224-174312 GCA_000404065.3 Pinus taeda
GCAGCAAAATGGAGCATATTTGGCACTTGTATTTGCCAATCATGAAATATGAAACCTATTGGTATAGGTATCCAACACGACTAATTATATAATCTTTAGTGGGTTTTCTAGAAATATATTATAAATTTTTATTTTATAGCAATGTTATTTGTTGTAGAAAAAAATCTAATAATAATTTTATTTCTTTTTGTAGTGCTTGGAGAGATGGAGCAGGCCCCAAAAGAAGAAAAGGTGATCTCCTTCTTCTAGTAAGAGGAGAATGATCAACTTTTGGGATGGAAATGATGGTGGCGAGCATGGAAGTATTTGTTGTAGAAAAAAATCTAATAATAATTTTATTTCTTTTTGTAGTGCTTGGAGAGATGGAGCAGGCCCCAAAAGAAGAAAAGTCGATCTCCTTCTTCTAGTAAGAGGAGAATGATCAACTTTTGGGATGTAAATGATGGTGGTGAGCATGGCAGTGGTCCATAAGTGACCAACGAGACCCATTTTGTATATATAAAATCATATGCGATATGATCATATTTGGGCATGAGATTTCATTTGTATATTAGCTTCATTTTCTATATAGATAACCATATGCCACACTTCATTGTTTAGGCATGGGGTGTCATTTTGTATATTTGAAACACTGTACAATTTTGTTAAAAATGTACAATTGAGATTATTTGGAGTGTGTGTGTGTGTGTGTGTAGATATGTATTTATGTCATGGCACATATTAAATGAGTCAATTTTTTGTTTTATTTGATGTTGAATTCTTATATTTCTAGGTTGGATTTCCATCTATGCAGTGATGATGCAATATTTCCTGTGGTGAAGTGGGCACTCTGACATGTTCTATTGTTGAGGTTGTTTGGATTTAGTTTTCAAAGACATGTCAATTAGGCATATTCATAGTGATACATTTAGTTGATGATCCCAAACAAATTGCAACAAGTTTTATCCCTTAGGGCACACTTCTACAACCCTATATCAAATTTGAAAATTATTTTATTAAATAATTTATGTAATATAAATATTCTTTCATTTTGATTTCTATGTTATATAACTTAATAATTTCAACCTAATGTTATATAAAACCCATATGAATGATCAATATTGGAAATTATTTAATCTTGAAGACCATGCAAGAAGAAAAATGAAATTTTCAATCACACAATTTTGGATAACGAGATACTTTGTACATATATAGATGAAATGAAATACATATCAAAAAATTTATTAGAAAATTGATAAAATATCTATCTCCCTAAAGCCTATAAAGGTAAAATCATGAAAACCCTAGCCACCAACATAGATTCATAACAAACTAGCATCAACACTGAAAAATTCTCCGTTTGCCACAACAAAATTTTAATACATATGCTCTTGACACTAGAATTTCTTTATTCCATTGGATCTATCAATCCTAGCCATGTTGCATCACATGAGTGCATGGAAAGACAACTCTATTACTAGTATCCATATATACTTATCCATCCTAATGTTTTTATATTCAAATCATTATCTTTCCACTCTTAAATCAACATAAAAAACAATACCTCCTTAGAATATCATGAAATATGTAATAATGAACTAGTTTTCTAATAAATGCACCCCACCATGCTCAATACCCATTAGTTTCTTCTCATCGTTATCTTTCCCTAGCATCACTTTGGATAAGAAAAGTGTTTTAAAATCCTTCAAGTATTTAGATCCATTGTGCATTTCTTCTACTAGGTTATAAAATCTTATAGTACAATAATATACATCATAGGCATCATCCTAGATTACATCAAATCCATGGTCTTCTTGAGGATATGCATGCATAGCGTAAACCATAACACCATATGAGAAAAGCTAAAGTTCACAAAAATAAACCTCTCCATGAAACATATAAAACATTTATCTATGCCCTTTTCTTATTTTAGGGTTTTCTCATGCACCCTAATTTCATACTACTAGGGTTCCCTCATGATCCTAACATATCTTTCCCTACAATACTTCTCTAAGACAATAAAATGAATTGAGTACAATGATAACATAATATACGAAAACTACATCCTCCCTTATATATGCAATAAGTGAGGGAATATAGCATAATAAGGACATAATTCCATACAGACAAAACACCCTACAAGTGTAATCCTCCTTGGGATCAACACCCATCCTCTAAGGTGGTGCACTCTTTAACAAGATGCTAGTCAAATGTTTTCTCTTCCATGGTTTACTATCCAAGTGTTCTCATGTAAAATGATTCTCCTCTAAATATGTGCCACATGTCCCCATTGTTATTCTTCATTTGGTTAATAGCTTTAGAATCACACTTGAACATGTTAAGATGCACCCCATTGTATTGAGAAGCTAAATTATTTTACTATATGCTTGCATTTTCACATTGCATTTCCTTTTTACAACGTAAATTATGTTTTCATGCACTCATTATATTTCCAATATCTTCCCAAATACATTTTAAGTGTAATTCTCAGGGTTGGAGATATGGGCTATTACAATTGTCATATCTCTTCTCTAACAGTTGATGCCTTATTATTATTTCTCAAATATCATGATTAATGTATAATAATAAATCACTTGTTAAGAAGTTACAAAAATTTACACCATTTTATGGATTTCAAATAAGGAACTTCTTGTTGTTATCTTATGTGTGTAACAAATTTTTCACTTTTTATTAGTGGTATTTATACCATATAAGATTTTCGCTTGGGGTCATAGACATTCCTACCCATGCAAGGTTTCATGTACAATCCACTCCTATGTCATATTCATGCATGACCCATGTAATTATGATACCATACTATTCAACTACTATTGTAATGTCATGGAATGTATCCCTTGAGCCACTTTCACCCTAACCTAGATATGGGACCTCATTGGGATGTCTAGTACCTAGGTAGGTTCCTTACTCACCCTTTTCCATTTGTGTCTAATATTTGGAACCTTTTCTCCATCTTTATAAAATAAAGCCAATAAATGTTTATAACTAATACTCTCCAAAGTGTTATGAAAAATCCACTCCCTTGTGAAAAATTTTCATTGGCATTTATTAATGAAAACCCTCACTCAAAATATCCTTAATAAATCATTTTTTCACCTATGAAGTCCTAGAAGGCAGTTTCCCATATATGTAACCCAATTCCAAGGGTGAAACAAAATTGAAAGTTTACCAATCTCAGTCACATTCTCTATCTTATGGCCATTTTCATCTCACATGCTTAAGCCATTCATGGATATATTGTGAATTTTTTCCACGGGTATACAAATCAATTCAAATAGAAAAACCAACTTCTTGATATTTAAAATAATGTTTCACCAAGGCCCATGTGAGCACACTACTAATGATCACTTGAGTGAGTGTTTTGTAAGATCTAGCTAGTTTAAAATTTGCATTGGTCTTTAAACAAAATCCTATCTTTGAAGATACTGATCAATCATTTTATAGCCTATCAAATTCTAGGGGAGGCATGCTCCTAGCTATAAATTAGTGTGAAGAATCCAACACAAACAACAATTTTCCTATCCATGTGACAATATGTATGTTATGTTTAGTTGCATCTCATTGGAAAGAGCCATTTAGGGACATATTTTAATTTTGTCCATGGGTATAAAAATTAAACCGACCTGCAAAAATTAATTTCATAATCTTTGGAAACTATGTTTGAAAAGTTCCATGTGAGCACACTTACCCAGATCACCCAAGTGAGAATTTTGGAAAATACAATCTATTGTGAAATTTTTTTCATTGATATTTATAGGACAAAACCTTGGCTCTGAATATCCTCAAATAAATAATTTTTTGAACTATGAATTCCTAAACAGTGGTTTTACTAGCTATAACTTAGTTTCATGAGTCAAATGGAACCAATGGTGTATTGGTGTGTTTGTTGACTATGAGTCCAAAAAATACCCTCCTTTAAGTTGTTTGTTACCTAAAAGGATCATACAAATGATATGATGATGTTAGTTCTTAAAAAACAACCAGAAAAACATTGAAAGTAATGAAAATAATGCTTGAACAAAAATAATGAAACTACAATGAATAACACACAAATAAGATTGTGAAGAAAAACAAATGAATAAAGGTTTAGGAAAAGGATCCTCCTTATTGATTGCTAGTGGTGGAAGAGTTACAATAGTATCAAAGGGACCTGAGGATAGTTGTTTGAGCAATGGTGCTCAAAAACTCTTAACAAGAATTTATCTTTCTCAATCTTTTTGGTAAGTTCTTCCTCTCTCAAACAAACATAGAAAACTCTCTACAATGATGGAATTATACTCACAATGGTATGCTAGATTTCTTGTCAGCAATTTTGGAAGCACAACAATGCACTACTTCTTCTTTTTTTGTCTCTCTATGAACTTGTGTTTATAGAAATTTTGGACGCTCCTTCCCTCCTTTGGCTCATCAATGTGGTTGTTTACCTCATAAATGAGACAAGATCTACCATCGTCTTGCAATTAAGGCTTCTTGGGGCTTAAGGATTGACTGGTCATCCCATCATGTTGAGATTTGGATTATTTCTTAAGAAATTTCACAGACCGAGGTGTTGACTGGGATTTTCGTGACCAATGTGGGTATCAAAGAAAAAACCATGTGGTAGTTAATTTTCAGTAATTGTACACATGTGCGAGTCAATTTTTTAATTGAACCTGAGGATATATTTTGAATTTTTAGTCTTCATGTTGCTTTCATCTGACAATGTAACCTTTGTGTGCGTTAATCACTCATTCTGACTGTCTTATGGTGTATATATGAATGTAAAATTTTATCATGATAACATTTTCCTCATGATGTGTGAGGTTAGGAGAAACCATATAGCCAAAATACATCACATTTTGTTGATTTGACTCAGAGTCTTTCGAACTTCTTGTGAGATTGAGAAACTTACTATCGAGATGATTAGGGAATGATCCTTGATAGAGAACCAAAGAAAACCATGCTATGAATGAATGCTAATAGAAAAGTGTTTATATGAGGTGGGCATATACCATGCTCGTTATGATGACTATGACTAAGTATTAAAATTATACAAGAAATGGTCCTGTTTAGTCAACATTGATGTGACTGACATGATGATTTCAGAAGAAGATAACTTATTTCACCTTCATGGGTGTCTCTAACAAATAGACTAGATCGGGTGCCCCCATGCATCAAATGTAAATCACTGTTGAATGAGGTTCTATGGGATGCATGGGTCTTGGACTAACTGAGAGAACTGCATTGGTCACAAAGTAACATATTATTATGACATGAAAATGTTATGTTGGTGTTGAATGCGAGGGAGACAGATGACATCAATAGGTGATAATGATTCCCATTGTGCCACCCAACGTTGTCACTTAAAGGGGGGAGAAAGCAAGGTTTTACTTTGATCTTGGAAGATGAGTGTTGATGTCGATAGGAAAGAAGCGTCAATCGCTTGAAAAACTAGTTCGGGGAACCTATGTGCAACTTGAAGTAGATGGTTGTAATATGATGGGTCAAAAAGGCATCATAGTGGGAGCTCACAATATGAGTGGATATGGAAAAATGCCCAAGGTTGGAGTTGTAATACTAGTGGAGAAAGTCGAAACAAAATTTTTGAAGTAAATGCCCTTGGAGTCGGTAGGATGTCCAAGGTGGGTATGAGTATGTTTTGACTGACATGCTAGGTAATGAGTGAACGATGAGAAATAGTGTGGCAAAAAAAAGAGAGCTACAACAAAGGGAAACTAAGGACTATCATTGGGTAACTTACACAAAAATATGGGTGAGAATCCATTTCCTTAAAAAGTCTTTGTAGAGTTACCATAAGAATGTAAAGGTGGTTTGAGATGTACAAACATGGAGACAAGTGCCCTAAGAAAATGGTGGTCTGCGTGATGATGTGGGTGGATTTTTTGTTGAAGGTAGGGGCCCCATTGGTTGGTATTGGTGTGAGGTTAATGAAGAATATGAAGTGAAATAGATGGGATATTACCATATGGAGGAGTGGTAAGACCATTGTAGAATGTGGGTGTGCATTTGATTCAATCTCACAATGAGTAGGAACGTTGGCTCGGGAGTGGGGTTGGTAAGTAAAGAGAAAAGAAGAGAATTATGAGGATGATCTTCTAGACATGTATATGAAATGGCTCCCAATCCCGCGGAAATGGCCATGAATACCAATAGTGTGAGGCAAACTATGAAATGGGGTAATCCATGTAGGGGAAGTGTTATCGACTCACAAGGACATTTACCATGTATAGGTGCAAGGTGATGGTAAACATGGTTGAGATGGTGGACCCTATGTTTTATTTTAGAGAAATGATGCCACGATATGAATTTTTGTTTAGGGAACATATCATGATGAGTGAAGAATGATACCTTAGCTATCGATTTAGCAGGGAAATGATTTTATTGTGAAGGTGCTGAGAAGTTGCAATGTCAAAAGAAAATACCCCAAGTGAAAGCATCTTGATGAAGCAATATGAAAAATAAAATGTGTTGAATAATATGTACCAATATAGATGGAAATTAACACCTGATGGGTACTTTGAAATGTGAAATGGGTCCAAAAATGAGTATGTTGATGAAATGAAATAGTGTGCCACAATGTAGGTGAGGATGTCCTAATCCCAATGATGCTGACGATTTTGTGAAAGGAGGTTATGAGCCCCTAAACGGGCCACCCAAAGAATGATAGAAAGGGAAATAAATAAGGGTGTGGCTTCCATATTTCCACCTCATTTGTAGTTGTTGATGTGGAATCTAGAGTGGAGCCCATGAGTTGTTTTAGTTATAATGGTTAGCTAGTGCACCCAAGTAGCGCACGAGGAGAGATAGGTTAGAGGTCTTAACACCCCCTTCATGAATTCAATAGTCTAGGATAAGTAGGTCATACAAGGTCACATGTACTATGTTGCATGAAAATTGTCACCTTGACATTCTGCAATTAGTGTGAGTCTATCACCACTCATACCTTTCTCCTTTGCAAGTCTTAAACCACAGTTCTTCATATCAAGGACTTGAAAACAAGAGAAAGACCTCAAAAATCTCTAAAACTCTAGTTTTGCACTTTCTCTTAGCATTACCTGTGATCCTGCACCTATTGGTCAGGTCCACTATGCACCTGACCGCTCTGTCTCTATGTTATGGGTGAGGACCCCTGTAAAAGTCAAAAAGGTGCAAGTACATTCTTAAAAACTCACTTTGAGTCATTTCTGGAAGCTTCTAGAGGGAATATTGAAGTGGCAAGTTCACTCCTTAAAGGTTCATGCATCCCATACCTTAAGGAGCTAACCCCTTGATGTGAGGAGCTCATGCCTTTGAAGAAGGACTCTATCCCTTCAATGGTGGACCTGTAACCTCCTTCCTTGCACTATAAAATGAACCATTGGGCTGGTTACTAAGGAGGTTGAAATCTGAATATTTTTGAGGGTAAATGCTACTAGAGCTTAGTCTTCCTAATTGAGATTTTGAGAGGAGAGATTATATACCTTTTGATCTCATTTGGAAGAGAGTGAGGCTTGTCAAAGTAGAGGAGGTTCCTGTTTGAACCCTGGGAAGAGCTTGTACAACATCAAGGCACCAAAGGTTGTAAAGTTATTTTATTTCAAAGTTAATACAATCAAGTTTATATTTCTCAATAAGCTGTGCTTTATGGTTTATTTCATGGATTCCTTGATCACCATGATGAACATGATTTATTATATTAGCTATGCATGTGTTATTTGATGTGTGCTTGTTTGTGATTGTAGGTTCTTAAAAGGAAACTCTTTTGGCGTTGTTGGAGCATGCTACCACAAACTAGCATTGGACATAAGGTACGGCCTAAAACACCTCTTTAGTTTTTATTAATTAATCACAATATGTTTAGAGAAAAGTAGATTTTCTTGTCCTTCTTGTTGCTAGATATCTGTTGATACTAGGGAGATCGGCCTTGTCCCCAAGAATGATTTATCCGACCAACAACCCTTTTAGCAAAATCAAACTAGAAAACCACATGACTGACTTTGTGATAATAGCGTGAGGTCGCATACTTTTGGACCTCAGAGATGCGGGAGAAACATAGTTAGGGGTATCATAGTCATGTGTGTGGTGCGACTATAGGGAAGACATATGAAAACTACAAGGACAAGGGTCTTGTGGGTAAGGGTTGAACAATTGCATGATACACACGACTGTAAGAAAAACAATTGTGTAATATGCATGAATATATGGGAGATAACCACGAGTACCCCGACCTAAGGATGTCAAGGGAACATGTTAGATAGTCATACAAATGGTGTGACTTTTTGGGAAATCTACGGGTGGTATCCACACAGTTCTTTTGGTTACAACCACGTGCCTATTTGGGAAATAGGTGCTAAGCCGCCACAAGTTATATTGTTGGGCATTAGGGTTGATTTATTTTGTTTTTTGCTTTACTTTTTTGGGCATGATGGTTTCTTGGAAAGGGAGGTATTTGCCTACTCTAAGCATGGTGGTAGCAGCCGATGCTTGGGTGCAAGTGCAACTAGTACCATGGGGGTTACTGAAGTATATTCAGAACCCCTTACTGAGGTTGCAAGAGGATTTCCTATGGTTTTTTGTGAGTCGATGGTGGCTAGATAGACATGTGTTTGACATTAGAGGTATAGAGATGGTGTTCACTACGAAGGTGGAAATCTATATCATTACTAGATCTGTGCCTCGAGGTAAGGTGCTACCAAAAGATATCCTACATGAAGAGCATGGGTTGACAACTTGAGCTTGCGAGAACTACAGTGATGATGCTTTCATCACGATGAGCATATGAATTTTTTTAATTCTAGACATAGCTATGCAGGTAACAATTACCATGATAATGTGTCTAGTGGGGAAAACAACACCAAAATGCACTTCGGGGGTTCATATCATCGTGCTACAATGGATGCGGGTGGGCACTTTCTTTGATTGGGAAGGATTCCTTCGTTAGAGGATGATGGCTCAGCAGTCACAGGTGGCTCGAGGGGCGACAAGCAGTTTCTGTTATGGAAACATACTTTGTAGCGTGCTCTACAAGAGGTTAGTGATTCTATGGCCAGTGATAGTAGTGGCGCAAGGGCCCTTGAGGGAGTCACGGATCTGGAGGTGGGCCCCATTGATGTGACAAGTAGGTGGGGGAGAGATAGGGTGGTATTGGACTCCCATGGTCAAGGGTTTGTTTCAGTCAAAACCTTAGAAAATTTTAGAGTTTCTATATGTGGGGATGGAATTTGGGGGAGATCTAGAGACGGGCTTTCCCTAGGAGATGCTTAAGCCGAGCAAGTATGCGTGTATATTTTCAACATTTTATGATCTGTACATATTTTGATATATATATATATGTTGATGTGTTACATGTTTTCTTGCAGATGCTGCACCTTGTGGGTGTCGTTTGGGTAGGTTGGTCGGGGTTGATCCCCATTAGATTGGTGGGGCTTGTGTTGCTGGAGGGAAGTGACAGGGGCTGGATGGATGAGTATAGGAGGACCTAAAGAGGCCAATGCAGAGGGTGTACCTAGAGATAGGTCGACCAATAGAGGGGGGAGAGGTTGCAGCTCTTTGAGCATAGGTTGAGAGGTTACGAGCCTGAGCCAAGGCAACCAAGGATGCATGAGATCACCTAAAAATATACTCATGGGAATGCTTATGGCAGTGATCTGAATTGGATCCATAAAGGACCGTCAAGAGCCATGGCTATATCAGGTCGGAGCAAATCTCTAAGGAAATCCAAAACAACGATAAAAAACACCCTAAACCAGTGGCAATGGCAGCCAACATGGAATGATGAGGACCCTGGTCAAAGCGCGTTGATCAAGGCCCATGGAGACTACGTGGGAAGAAAAATTAGCCACTGGGAGCCCCGGATCAAGAAACAGAAGTGGATTTTGATGCACAATTAGTGCTTGCTGGGAAAACAAGGCCAAAATGGAGGATGCCCGAGCACTTCGACACATGGTGATCTGGAGAACTGCGGGTAGAAAAGGGAAAAAAATGCTAATCGTATAAGGTGGGACTCGCACTCTAGAAACCAGCGATATTGATTGAAGCACCCTCAAATGGTAAATGGTTTTGGAGAAAACGGAGCAACCCCACTCAACGATCGACGCGTGGTAGGCGGAGGTGAGAGAAAACTACCGTTGATCGAGCATTATCAGTCGAGTAGGTCAACCGCGTGGGACATGCGTACAACGTTGGATCTAGGGAATCCAGATCGGAGAGCTAAGATTGCACTTGATGGAGGAAGCGGAATCGATGAAGGATTAAGCCACGTTTGTAAAGATTTGAGGTTTGTTTGATTGCCACAGTGGAAGAAAGAATTCATCCACGATGAAACTGAAGAAATTAATCGACGAAGTAGGTTGGTGCTATTTAGAGGAGGACACATGGCCACTTCCCGACTATTCATGCTGACACCAAATAGGGAACTTCAAGTGTAGCTGCAGAATGTGAATCGATAGAGGTAGAAGAGGAACCGAACGGGCATGAGTTTGAATGGCTAAAAGCCATGAACAGCGAAAGAAAATACACAGTTGAACATTGAGAGATAGACACCTGAGAAGAAGGCAATAAAGCAATAGAAGGAAGAGATAGAGGGTCGAGCTGACGAGTGGTAGTGTCGAGCACCAGAGCTTGAGAGATTCAAGCCATCCCATAGAGGAATTTGTCCGAGCTAAGCACCACGTTGGGCTCTTGCCACTGTAGACCAGAAGGTCACAGAGCTGGTAGGAAGAAGAAGAGTCTGTGTACTCTAGTGGCTTGGGGAATCCAAGAACTACCTTGCCTAGAAACACCTGCTTCAGGAGAACTCACATTGAGTCCATGTATTGTTATTCTCTGTTCAAGGGCACAATAAAACAAGGCCATCACTGAAATCTGGACCGGAGATGTAGCCCAGGAGAATAGGGTGAACTCCTTATTAAAATTCTTGTGTTTTTATGTTTTCTTACTGTATTTCTCTGTGTCTTTCCATTTTAAATATTCTATGTATTGGCAATCTAATTGATTTGTTGTTTCAATAACACAGAACAAACACCAGCACATGAGTCCGTAATACCTTTGTTTAATAATTCTTTAACTGATGTCACTCATAGGGTGAATATCAGATCAAGTGGTATCAGATCTCAAGGTTGTAAGGTTAGACAAGCTTGTGTTGGTTTAGCTGTGAATTCTCACTAGATCAAAGCTCAAATTAGGAGAAGGAGAGTTGGTGGAAACTAACCCTGAAATTGGGAGAGTCTATTCTTAGAAGTCAATGTCAGAGGATGGTTCTATGGGGCCAGACCCTCAATTCATAGAAAGATTCCTAGCTATAAAGTCTATGGTAGAAGAAATGTATAGGGAATTTAGAGATAGTAAGGATGAAGATTCATCAGGTTCTAAACAAGATAAAGAAGAAGATGAGTCTCATTCCCTTGACCACTCAAAAGGAAAAGGGAAAGATAAAAGCTTTCTCAGACCTCTTAATAGCCCTGTTCATAATAAGAGAGCATCTTTGGTCAAGCTAGATGGTGAATTTGACTTGCCTATATATGATGGTGAGTTGAATGATGAAAGGTTGGACAATTGGATTAGACAAATTGATGTGTACTGCAGAGTACAGAACATTGACTCAGACAAGAGTAAGATTCAGTTGGCAAGCCTATGCCTAGGAGGCACTATCTTGGTTTGGTGGGAAGGCATAACTCAAGCTGATATGAAGAAGCATGGTAAGACCATCTTTGTCTAGAGTGAATTTGTTTCTACGATTAAGAAATAGTTCTATCCATTGGCCTGCATGCAACAAGCCATGATGAGTTGGTAAACTCTTTGGCAGTTGAAAGGGCAAAGTGTACAAGGGTACACTCAAGAATTCAGAAAGAAAGCATTGATGTTGGGTATCTCATTAGACTCACCAGAAACTCTTTTGAAGTACATTTGTGGTCTACACAGCTACATAAGGCATACCATCCTCATGTTTAACCCCACTAGTATAGATGAGGTATCTGTACAAGCTACTCATCTAGAGGCTAGAGGAGAGAATGGAAATTCGGAAGTTGGGGAATCATCCCAACGCACTGTAAGAAAGAGCGAGGAGAAAAGAAAGAAGAAGTGGAAAACAAGGAAGGAAAACACTGCACAAAAAAGCAAAGCTTCATGCACTCACTGTAAAAAGGATGGGCATGATGAAGAGCATTGTTGGATTCTGCATCCAGAGCTGAGACCTAAGAAGTTCGAGGGAAAGAAGAAGAAAATTGTTGTAGTTATTCAGAAAGATTTGGGGTCAGACTCGGGAGATGAAACAATCATTGCGGCCACAGGTATAAAAGGTAAGAATTCTGAAGGATATACTAGTAATTTTGCTCAATCTATTATTGATGAAGAATGTGAGAGAAAAAGACATGAGATTTTCCATATTCAAGTTGTTTCTAAATATCAAAAGATAGATACATTGTTTGATAGTGGCTCACAAGAAACCATACCCATTAGGATGGTTGAATGATAAGGTACAACTACAAGTGACTAGACAGTGCAAACTCAAGTTTTCTTTTGGGTCAGCATTTGTCGATGAGGTTGAGTTAGACATAATTCCTTTGAATATATGTGGAATTGTTTTGGGGAGTCCTTACTTGTATGATAGAAAAACTATCTTCTATAGAGTTGAGAACAAATATCTACTTGTTAAAGAGGGAATTGAATACTTTGTAAGAGCTCATAAGCTCAAGAATAATTATACTCTCATAAATTCAAGGCAGATGAAAAAATGATAAATTCATGCAAGCAATTCTTACTAATGGTTTTTAAAGGAAAGGAAATATGATAAAACCAATGTTTTTGAGGGCTGTGATGCTAAACAACAAATTGTTATAGAAAAGATTGTTTCAGAGTATGATGTTCTGTTTCAGGAACCTAAAGGCCTGCCACCCAGAAAGGAAATCGTACATAATATTATTTTGTAGCAAGATTTTCCATTGCCTAACATTGGACTGTACAGGTTGTCTACTTTAGAAAATGCTGAAATCAAGAAGCAGGAGCAGGACTTGCTTGAGAAGGGATTCATCAAGCCTAACACATCACCATGTGGGTCACCAATCATTTTGGTGAGAAAGAAAGATGGATCGTGGAGAATGTGCATTGGTTACCGAGCACTGAATAAGATAACCATCAAAAATCATTATCCCCTTCCTCGCATAAATGATCTTTTAGATCAATTGAAGGAATTTGTTTATTTCACCAAGCTGGATTTACACAGTGGATACCATCAGGTCAGAGTTGCAGAGCAAGATGCATGGAAGACTACTTTCAAAATAAAGCAGGGATTGTATGAGTGGTTGGTTATGCCTTTTGGCTTAACCAATGCTCCTGCTACTTTCATGAAATTAATGAATGATGTACTCATTCCTTTTCTTGATGATTTTTTTATTGTGTATCTGGATGACATTATGATTCTTAGTGAAACGTGGGAAGAACACTTAAAGCATGTTAAGCAGACATTAGATGTTTTGAAAAGAGAAAAACTTTATGTTGAACTCTCGAAATGTGAATTTGGAAAAACATCTCTAAATTATTTGGGTCATATAGTAGGGGGAGGTGAATTGAAAATAGATCCCTCTAAAGTGGCAGTCATTGTAAACTAGCCTAAACCCAACTCTACTACAGATGTGAGAAGCTTCTTAGGAGCAGCACAATATTGGAGGAAGTTCATTTCTAACTTTTCCTCAATTGCAGCTCCCTTACATTCTTTAACAGGATTGAATAAGGTGTTTCAGTGGGGAGGCAAACATCAGAAAGCCTTTGACATCTTAAAAGAAAAAACTAGTACATCACTTGTACTAGCACTGCCAGATCTACAAATACCATTTGAGATCCAAACTGATGCCAGTGACTATGCCATGGGAGCAGTGTTGACACAGCATAGTAAACCCATATGTTATCATTCTGAGACTTTTAATTCTACAATAGTTAACTATCCTACATATGATAAAGAATTGTATGCATTAGCTCATAGTGTGAAAAAGTGGGGACATTACTTAATGGGCAAAGAGACAGTAATACATACTGATCATCAACCAATTCAATATCTACACTCACAAACTAAGTTGCAACAGTCAAGACATTACAAATGGATGGGTTTTCGACAACAGTTTCATTTAGTCATCAGATATAAAAGGGGCATACACAACAAAGTTGTAGACATGTTATCTAGACGCATCATAAATGCATCTACCATTCTTAAGCATAACTCTGTGCTACATGAAAGCTACATAGAACAATATGCTCAGGATATGGACTTTAAAGATATATATGCAACTTTCAGTCAAGGCAAAAGAATATAAGAATTGAACTATCATATGAAGGACTGACTCTTATATCATTGTGGGAAACTCTGCATTCCACAAACTGAGAGAGTAAAGATAATTAGGGAAGCACACACTTCTCTAATATCAGTTCACTTTGGGGTAAGTAAATAGTTGCGCAGCTGCAAAGGTTTTGCTATTGGCCGAGAATTAATGAGACAGTTTCTAGATATGTAAAAGGATGTGCCATGTGTGCTAAAAGCAAGCCCAACAATAGAAAACTAGACTTGTACACTCCATTGCCAATTCCTTCTCACCCTTGGGAAAGTGTTTCCATGGATTTTGTTGGAGGACTGCCTAAATCTAGGAAAGGTCATGACTATCTATATGTTGCTGTGGATAGGTTCAGAAAAATGTGTTTTTTGATACCCTGTAGTAAACAGATTACAGCTGAACAAACTGCAAATTTTTCTTTGAACATGTATGGGTTCATTTTGGATTTCCCACTTCCATTATATCTAATTGAGACACCCAATTTGTGGGGAAGTTTTGGTCAAGTCTGTGGGAACTGATGGACACCAAATTAAGGAAGAGCACAACCTTTCATCCACAAACAGATGGCCAGACATAAGTAGTAAGCAGGACAGTGATCTAGTTACTGAGAGGGTATTGCGACAAACATCCTAAGCTTTGGGATGAACACTTATGTTATGTGTAGCATGCTTACAACAGAGCCAAACACTCTTCTACACAGAGATCTCATTTTGAGATCTATTTTGGTTTCACACGAAGGTCCCCTTTGGATTTTGTCTTTGGTAAAGACACCATGGTTGATGGACACAGTGATGTGGACAAGGTAGCTAGGTTCATTGAACAAATCCAGGAGATCCACCAGGCAGTACAGGAATAGTTGGAAAAGAGCCAGGCCAAGTACAAGGCTAGGCATGATAAGCATCCGATGGAGCATAGTTTTCAAGTTGGAGACCAAGTTTGGCTATATATCAGCAAGGACAGGATGCAAGGTGAAGGTAAAAAGCTAAAGCCTATGAGGTATGGACCTTTTAGGATACTTGAGAAAATTGGTGAAAATGCTTTTCACCTTGATCTACCAACATACATGCACATCTACTCAGTCATAAATGCCGATTGCTTGAGATTATTTGAACCTTTGATGATTGAGGATCCTACAGAGCAAGATCAATTGCCTTCTATTGATGACCTGCTACCTGAGTATCTCAATGAGTTGCAGGAAAATACAGTGTAGGACAGGAAGGTGAGGACCACGTGCAGGGGAGATATTGAGTACCTCAGGATTGGGCTTAAAGGTTCAAAGCCAAGAAGTCCAAAGCGGATTGAAATTAGACAAGTGAGAAAACAGTATCCTCACTTAGTCGATGCTTGAAAACAAACTTTTGGTTGTCCAAAAGCTTTTTCAGTGGGAAGGTCGTGATCCAAATTGGATCCATAAGGGACTATAAAGAACCATGACTATATTAGGTCAGAGAAAATCTCTAAGGAAATCCAAAACAATGATTAAAAACACCCTGAACTAGTGGCAATGGTAGCCAACCTAGAACAATGAGGACCCCGGTCAAAGTGCGCTGACTGAGGCCCATGGAGACTATGCGGGAAGCAAAATTAGCCCCGAGGATCCCCAAATTGGGAAACAGAGGTGGATTTTGATCTGCGATTAAAGATCACTAGGCAAACAGGGCCAAAATGGAGGAAGCCTGAGCACTTGGACACATGGTGAACCAGAGAACCGCGGGTGGAAAAGGAAAAAAAAATCTAATCATACAAGGTGGGACTCGCACTCTGGAAATCGGTGGTATTGATCGGAGTGCCCTCAAATGGTAAATAGTTTTGGAGAAAACGGAGCAATCCCACTCAATGATCGACACGTGGGAGGAGGAGGTGAGAGAAAACCACTATTGATCATGCATTATCGGTCGAGCAAGTAAACCGCGTGGGACGTGTGTACAACGTTGGATTTGGGGAATCCAGATCAGACGGTTGAGATTGCGCCCAATGGAGGAAGCGGAATTGATGAAGGATTAAGCCATGTTTGTAAAGATTTGAGGTCCGTTTGATCGCCACAGTGGAAGAAAGACTTCATCCATGATGAAATTGAAGAAATGAACCGACAAAGCAGGCTAGTGCTATTTAGAGGAGGACACGTGACCACTTCCCGAGTGTTCATGCTGATGCCGAACAAGGAACTTCAAGCGTAGCTGCAGAAGGTGAATTGACAAAGGCAGAAGAGGAACCAAATGGGCATGAGTTCGAATGGCTAAAAGCCATGAACAGTGAAACATAATACACAATTGAACACTGAGAGACAAACACCAGAGAAGAAGGTAGTAAAGCAACAACAGGAAGAGACAGAGGGCCGAGCTGACCAGTGGCAGCGTCGAGCATTAGAACTTGAGAGATTCAAGCCATCTCATAGAGGAATCTATCTGGGTTGAGCACCATGTTGGGCTCTTGCCACTGTAGACCAGAAGGTCACAGAGTTGGTAGGAAGAAGAAGTTTGTGTACTCCAATGGCTTCGGGAATCCAAGAACAACCTTTTAAAGAAGAACCTGCTTCAGGAGAACTCACATTGAGTCTTTGTATTGTAATTCTCTACTCAAAGGCACAATAAAACAAGGCCACCAATGAAAGCTAGATTAGACATGTAGCCCAGGAGAACAGGGTGAACTCCTTATTAAAATTCTTGTGTTTTTGTGTTTGCTTAGTGTATTTCTGTATGTCTTTCCATTTTAAATGTTCTGTGTATTGGAAATCTGATCGATCCGTTGTTTCAATAACACAGAACACACACCAGCACATGAGTCTGTAATACCTTTGTTTAATAAATCTTTAACTGATGTCACTCATAGTGTGAATATTAGATCAGGTAGGACAAAAGGTACTTGGGGAGGATTCTATCGAGAGGACAATGGTAAGAGATAGGGAGTGGCATTTAGTTATCAACCTAGTGGCAATGGCAATGGCTACAACATGACTGAGTTTGGATCTTCCACTCGATGAGGCAAAGGGCACTCCTGTAGGTGGCACAAGGGGTGCTGGTGGTGTTGAGGGCATTGGGCCCTAACCTTACATGTAGGACTTCTTGTACTAGGGGAAGCACTCATTATGAAGATGCCCCCTTTTGTTGATGACTTGTTTTTATGGCTATGACCAATGGATGTATATATTTTTTGGATGACATACACACACACACACACACACACACACACACACACACACATATATATATATACTTACATCATTACATTTACACATAAAACTCCACATATGCATCATCACATTTATACATAAAAATCAAGGGAATGAATTTATCATTAATGAATGCAATAAACCAACTGGAAATGGGACTACCACCTTCCACTCAACCATAGATTAGCTGAGCCAAGTCTCTCTTCAGTCAATCACCCTTGTTCCATATTCTAGGCATGAATGTGCAACTAATTGAACACACAAAAATAACACTAACAAGCACAGATTCCACCAGACTTCTCTCCCTACACCATGAGGAATTTGACCAACTCCTAGCCTCTCAAGCTTTACCATAATCTATAGTCTGATTTACGCATCACTAGGCCCTACACCAAGAGACACTCTCTAGGATTTACCATACAACCCATCTCAGGACTACTAGGCCCAAAGGAGAGAAATCTACCTCCTGGCTTTATCGTATATCCTATCATTCATCGACAATGATTCTTAGGGCCATTGAGGCACATCTAGCTTTACTTCAACCCACTGTCTTATTTAGGGGTTACTAATGCATTGGCTTTACTGTGATCCATAGTTTGGTTCAAGGACCACTAGGCCATGTGTTTATAAGTTCGAAGATCCTCACCACTTATCTTCAAATCCATCTGATCATCCCATGTTAACCGAGTATGAGAAACCCATCTCATCAAAGCTATCAGCAAATGGTAAGGCTAGGCTGAAAAACATTGTCACACCTTGCAAAACTCATGCCATGATAGAAAGGAAGCACATGCAATACCATGCATGCTAAATCTAACAAGGAAAATACACATGCAAGTTGATATCAGCAAGGAATCCTATTGTAGTTGCTTGATTATACCTTTCCCTACTTGATATTTACATCCTCTTGGCTTATTTTCCTTTGTTCCTCCAATGCCAGAGTTCTACAAGAAAATATAAGTGTTCCAGAGTGAGAGAGACAGAGAATGATGAAATAGCTCTAATGTTAAAGTGACAAAAGGTTACCAACTGATCCTGAGAAGAATTTTTATTAATGAGGCCTTTATTTTCTTGATTTTCCATTATTTTCGTTTAATTTCCTCCTCACATGCAACCTCTAACCTTTAAGCTCCCTTTTCTCCTCATTTCAACTATTTTCATAAATAAATGTGCCAAAAATGCCATTTTTCCTTTCCAAAGCCTTAGCCATTTCCTTTGTAAAATTCCTTAGCCATAAACAACTAAATGAACACCCCCCTAGGATGTATTTCCCAACATTCAACTTGGAATAGGTGTCCAGTCAAGCATGATTATTGTTTTTAACTTTAATTACATGGAATTTTCACTAGGGTTGTTATATAACCCTCTCCCTTAGGGGAAACTGTCCTTGATGTTCAATCACACATATACCTAAGCAACCCATTGAAACAAGACATACTGCTCATGGAGATTTTTAACATAGCTCGATGCAATATTTACAATGAAGGACCTACTGGAGCTACTCGAAAAAAAACATCATGACAACATACTACATATTGGAGCTTTATAACATAAATCATTATGTTATTTACAATGATCATCCTACTGAGTGCCAACCCACATGATATCATAACATTATGACAACATAACCACATGATAACATAGTAACATGACAACATAATCATAATGACATGACACCCATACTGCTTAGTGGAGCTTTATAACATAGCTCATGGAAGTATTTACATCCATATACATATGTACATATAACAATATCACCAAAATATATATCAAAGCATGTACCAAAACATATACTATACCATCATATTAAAACATATACCCAAAACACGATATCAAAGGATATACCAAAACACCATACACAATACAACCTGTCCATGATAACCATGATGGAATCATGACCTTTCACTGTCTTCAACAACCTTGTGGTGAAATCCATGGAAATAACCTCCCATTTCCATTCTGGAATCGTCACCATCCATAGTAGTCCACCTAGACGTTTACACTCTTATTTCATTTGCTGACAGTTGAAACAACTCGCCACAAACTCTACTACATCCCTCTTCAAATTCGACCAATAGTAAAATACTTTCATTGCTATCAACATCTTCTGATAACCTGGGTGATCTGAATATGGTTTTGAATGAAAATCCCTCAAGATCATCTTATTGAGCTCATTGTTATTTGATACCAATATCTTATCACATAACCTCACCAATCCATTTGTTGTAAGACAATAATCCATATCGTGCGCACCTGCACCTATACTTATAGTACCACCGATACATGTACCACTACTTGTACCTATACCTACACTTTTACTTGTACCTGTTGCATCACCTGTACCTATGCCATCACTTGTTTATGTACCAACACATTGCTGAAACGTGTCGAAAATCTCCATATACTTGACATCCTGTTGACCTACCTGCAAGATCCTATGTTGTAGATCTGTCCCATAGGAACTCATAGCTTCCAAGTGATTTATTTGTACCCGTCCGTTGAGAGCATCTACCACCCTATTCTCCTTACCCTTGATGTACCCGATCTTGAAATCAAACTTGGTGATCGTGGCCAGCCATCTAGCCTGCCTGACATTCAGATTTGGCTGTTCAAACAAATGCCTCAACCCAATGTGATCATTGATAAGTACAAACCTCCCTCTAAGAAGATAGTGCCTCCACATCTTCAATGCATATATGATAGTTGCTAACTCAATATCATGTGTCGAGTATTTTTTATCATACTTGTTTAGTTTCAAGGACTCATAGCACACCACAAAATCCTTGTCCCTATCTACAATCTGTAGCACTTGTGCATGTGTCAACAACTACTTAATTTCCTCAAAGCTAGCCTCACACTCCTATGTCCATTCAAACATCTTACCTATCCTTTGCAATGATGTGATACGATAAGAAATCTATGAACCTCCTATAATAGCCAACCAAACCCATGAAAGATCTCACCTCATCCAAACTCTTAGGAGCTACCCAGTCCATGATGGCCCTTATCGTCTCTAGATCTACTACAATTCCCTCCTTGGAGACAACACGTCCCAAGTAGTGTACCTCACTTTGAAAGAAAATACAATTGCTAAGCTTAGCATACAACTAATTCTCCCTCAACAACCTCAACCTTGCTGCTAAATGCTCGACATGCCCTTCCTCATTTTTAGAATATACCAGTATATCATTAAAGAACACAATAACAAACTTATGCAAATATGGATGCAACACACTATTTCTTAAGCACATGAATGTAGTTGGAACATTGGTTAAGCCAAATGGAA
Source organism: Pinus taeda (assembly GCA_000404065.3). Lineage (NCBI taxonomy): Eukaryota > Viridiplantae > Streptophyta > Pinopsida > Pinales > Pinaceae > Pinus > Pinus taeda. The sequence continues at coordinate 131,974 of APFE031242042.1, forward strand.
CTACAACAAACTCATAATGCCCATGCCTATTCCTAAAAGAAGTCTTGAAAATGTCCTCCTCTTTGATGCATACCTGATGGCATCCCGATCTCAAGTCGAGAACACTGCTACTTCCTTAAGATGATTGAACAAGTCATCAATCCTTGGAAAAAGGTACTCGATCTTGATGGTTACTTTTTTCAACTTCCTATAATCGATGCATAGTCTGAGAGTGCCATCTTTCTTCTTCTAGAACAAGACTGGTGCGTCATAAGGTGATACACTTGGCCTAATGTATCCCTTGTCCAACATTTCCTTCAAATACAACTTTAACTCAACCAACTCAGTTGTGCTCCTCCTGTAGCATGCTTTTGATGCTGGAGCTTCCCCTAACACTAACTCAATAGAAAATTCTACCTCCCTATGAGGTGGCAACTCTATAATGTCCTGAGGAAATATATCTTGAAACTACTACAAAACTGGGTACCTTCTCAACACATCTGCATCCTCAACCTCCTTACCCTTATCACTAGAAATGTGTATAGCAGATAACATACACCCTTTCATTTGTTTATGCTTTACTTGCATAGTTGTCACCATCCTAGCTGATGTAGATTTCTTCTTACCCTGCAAGACTCTTGGTTACCCATTGTCATCAACACACTCAATAGATTTATCATAGTAGTCTACCTTGGTTCTATGAAGATACAACCAATTCTTGCCTGACAACATACTATATGATCCCAATGGTAATACATTTAGATGTGCTATGTAGACATACCATTCAATTCAAATGTGCAATCTCTTACCTAATGATGAAATCACTTCTTGATACTTGTATCCAACTGCACTAACCAAGACTCTACATACAATTCCTTACTCAAACCACACTTATCCACCAAGTCAGGACTAACATAGCTATAATTAGATCTAAGTTAAATCAAAATAGAAATAACTTGTTCGCAAAGCTTACCGCTGATCTCAATGATAGATGCCTAGTGTTCTGCGTGTCTGTTGTCCATTGATGCATAAATACAAGGAATACTTTGGCCAACATCACCAACAGTCTGCACCTCATGTGCACTGTATATCTTAGACCAACCACCCTAATGGTGCAGACAATCCCTCCTAAGGTGTTCCTCACCACATGTTGAACACTTCGACCAACCAGTATCCTCACCTTTAAGCTACTATTCTTGTGACCTGTGTCCCTGTCTAGCTGCATTAAACTTCTTTTGTGGTGCCACTTTTTCTTTCCCATATGCATTTTGAGGCCTTGTTCCCTTAGGCTGCCATTTAATTCTACCTTTGTCTTTTCTCTTCCATCCTTGCTGAGATTCATTCTTAAAATTTGAATGTTCATAACAATGCTTCAATTTCTCAATGAATTCCTCAAGTGACCAAGGTTCATCATACTCTATCCAATCTCTAAATGCTAATGGAAAACTGCTGACAAATATATGAACTTTATCCTTCTCATGAGTAAGATATGGTACATACTTCAATAGCTCCAAAAATTTGGTCGTGTGCTCTTCAGTTGTCATTGATCCATCTATAGCTCACAAAATTATTTGGCCTGAATGTCGTAGTACCTCTTTGACAAGTACTTCTTAAAAAGCCTCTTGAGCTCCCACCAACTCAATTCATTTGTCCTGATATATTTGAGCCGCTTAACATATTCCCACCAGGTGTCTGCCTTACCTTTTAAGCTAAGATTGTTCTTATGGCCTTCCTGTTATTTGTGTACTCATGCAACAAAAAGATTTTTTTCATCCCAAGTATCCTAGCCTCTACATCCTCCACCTTCTTCACATCTCCATCAAAATTAGGTTGTTTTTCTTTCTTGAATTCATCTGGCAAGTATCCCCTATAACTCCTCTTGTAAGGATGATAATGATGACGATGACAATGTTAATTAGAACCAAAGCTAGAATAGTACCTGTACTCATCACTCCTCCTATATGGTGTGTCCAATAACCTACCATATTTCACCGTATCAAATCTATTAGACATGTGTCTACTAGGAGACCTACCACCATATGCCCCATTAGTTTTATCCTCATGTCCATGGTTGATCTAAGGAAGCCCTTTTCGCTGCATGTCTGACAAAATCTGAAGAAGTATCGCATTAACCTCTGCTTTATTCTCTTGTGCCTGTATTATATGGTCATTATCTTCCTTACAACTCGTTATCTATTCCTTCAAGCTCCTCAGTGTATCTGCCAAATCCTAAGTGTGGCCCACACGATACTGCTCATATGATCCATAGGGAGATCTTATGTAGTATAGCACCTTGCTAGCCATTTGATATTTTTCCTATAATGCATAATATGTTAGATAAACTAAATCACAATAAATAAATGTACCTTAGCATAATTCGGGGAGGATACTTCATCTTCTAGATCAGCAAATCAACATGATACATGTATAGCATAAACATAACATCACATAGACATACACAAATAAATGTATCAACACATAAACATAGTTCTAGTTAGGGTATAGTCATCAATGCAAGGCCATATCAACAACGCATGCTATGACCTCATGCATGACAACAACCATTACTTCATTATACACATTGCCACATGCAACCAACAAGATGCATAAGAAATGACTAATCAACTACACCTATGCATAAATGCATGTAGTCAAACATAAGTGACAAATTCTTGTAATCAACCTACAATAATGATACATGTAATCAAATATACAAGGTTGTAGCATAACATACAAGTCTGTAAGTAGGAAACATAAAATCATCATGTAAGAGATATATAACAATATGTAACCAATCATATACTCAAGAAAATTGTATTCGACAAAATCAACATCAAATTCAACATGGAAACCTTGCTACAACCTTAATCAATCATCTATCAAGTGCAAAAGGAACATGGAATGCAAGAGTAAAAGACACATGCAACTAACATGCATACATGACCAACAGACACCGCCCATCCAGTTTGAGAGCTAAGCCATGCTCTGATACCACTCTGTAATACCCACCTCCCACATCTACCCAAGTAACTAGCCAACAAGGGTAAACATACTATGAGAGGCTACTATGATTCAATATGACCTCCTATGTTCACTTAAGGAAGTGGAATCGACAAAAACAACACACACAGTCATCCAACATCAGCTTCATGACCCACAGAAAATAGTCCAACACTTCAAATAACTTTCCCTTGGGTCTTAAAGAAGTTTTGACCATCTTAGCCCTCAGTCATGCTCATGCTATAGGAATGACAATGTCCCGAAACCCAAAACCACTCTCACAGGCTTATGTGCCAGTGTCCAGAAACCCAAAGCCAGTCTTTAAGATTTAAGCCACTTTTTCAGGCCCATAGGCTAGGTCACTGCCCGTAATGCAATGATACCTTAAGATCAATAAAGAACCGGAAAACAATGATGGAAAAGCATTAAGTTGAACAAGACCTTACCCAGACCCCTATTAGCCATGAAAGGCATTTTTTCAAACATATCATCAACGTGTAACCTACTAGTGTAAACAATAGAATTAAGTGTATGGATCTAATACTTATCTGAGAATCACTATGAAACATTGTTCCCTCATGTCAATTGCTACATTATCCATTCATTTACAAGTTAAAACATGTTGAGATCCATACGTAGCTGCTATCATAAAACACACATATAACCTACATAATAGGGACAAATATATCATAAACATATCATCAGTAAAATCCACATATACATCTATACATTTACACATGAAAATAAATTGAATGAATTTATCATTAATGAACGTAATACACCAATCAGAGATGGCACTACCACATTCCACCCCACCATAGATTGGCTGAGCCAAGTCTCTCTTCAGTCAAACACCCTAGTGCCATATTCTAGGCATGAATGTGTGACTAGTAGAACACACCAAAATAACACCAACAATCATGGATGCCACCAGAGTTCTCTACCTACACCATGAGGAATTTGAGTGCCTCCTAGTCTCTTAGGCTTTACTGCAATCCGTAGTTCGATCTAGGGGTCACTGGGCCCTACACGAGACACACTCTCTAGGCTTTACCATACAACCCATCCTGAGTCTACTAGGCCGAAAGGAGAGAAATCCACCTCTTCACTTTATTTTATATCCTTGCATTTACCAACAAGGATTCTTAGGCCCACCGACACACACAATCTAGCTTTACCGCAACCCATATTATTTTTTAGGGGTTACTAGTGCAGTGGCTTTAATAACATCCACAATCTGATTTAGGGACCACTATGCCATCTGTTTGTTAGTTCAGAGATCAACACCACTTAGTTTCAAATCCATCTAGCTATCCCATGTTAACTGAATATGAGAAACCCATCTCATCAAAGCCATCGGGAAATGGTAAGGCTAGGCTAAAAAACATTATCACATGTTGCAAAACCCATTCCATGATAGAAAAGATCCATGTGCCATACCATGCATGCCAAATATAGCAAGGAAAATACACATGCAAGTTGATATTTGCAAGGAAGCCTCCTGTAGTTTCTTGATCGCACCTTTCCCTACCTGATCTTTGCTTCCTCTTACCTTCTTTACCTTTCTTGCTCCAATGCCAAAGTGGTCCAAGAAACTCTAAGTGTCCAAAAGTGAGAGGGAGAGAGAGACCATAATGAGAGAGCTCCAAAACTAAGGTGACAAAAGGCTACTAAATGACCCTTAGAAGCCTTTTTATTCATGACAGTTTTATTTTCTTCATTTCCCATTATTTTCCTTTGATTTCCTCCTCACATGTAACCTGTGACTTTTCACCTACTTTTCTCCTAATTTCAATTATTTTCATGAATAACTATGGCAACAATGCCATTTTCCTTTTCAAAGCCTTAGCCATTTCCTTTTCCAATTTCCTTAGACATAAACAACCAAATGAACATCCCCTAGGATGTCTTTCCAAACATTGAGCTTGGAATAAGTGTCCCATCAACCATGGTTATTGTTCTTAACTTTCATTACATGGAATTTTCACCAGGAATGATACAAGAGAGTATATGGCCAAGGTTGCAATAGTGAGATGAGAAGCACCATCAGAAAACTCGTGGTGTTAAGGTAACAAATGATCCATTTGAGACACATGATGAGAGTGTGGTTTTAGAGTACATCCGTGATGAGGTGATCATCACTAAAAGGATTCAACGTGCATGCTCCTACAAGCAAAGGTTTACTTGAGAATTATGGGTAGAATTTGGTAAGGTAGAACCCATTGACGGGATCCTTGAGGCAAGTCCCATCAGACTCTAATAACATGTAGGTACCTTTGAGAAGGAAATGTTTAATGATATATGGGCCTTTTCCATGTTTCCATAAAGTTTCCAAATTTCCTGGCCCTAAAGCTTCATTGGTGACATCATATAGAAGGACTAGATCACCCTCGGTGAATGAAAAAGGGTTGACATTGTGATAAAAGGAGGTTTTGGTCCTCTTTTTATGGGCTATGCTATGATGGAGAGATTCTCGCCAACATTCATCAATGTGTTCAAATTGTACTAGCCTTTGTTCTAATGGTGAGGTATATGGGAGACGCTTGACGACAATGGATAAGGTAGGGATATCACACTCAATAGGGAGTACAATCTCGACCCCATATACAAAATAGATAGTTGTGAACACTGTGGATTCATTCACAAATTTGAGATATGCTAATAACCCTGACAATAGGATGTGATGCCAATTGGTTTTGTGTGTGTTCACCATATGTTGTAACATTGTTTTAAAGAATCTGTTAACAATTTCCACTTGACATTGGCCTGGGGTAGTATGGAGAAGGAAACTCATGTGAAAAACAAGGATTTTAGATAATTTATGGAAGCTCTCATTCTCAAAAGTGTTCATGTCATCTGAGATGACCTCCTTGGGATCACCGAGCCTCATGATAACATGGTTAAATAAAATTCCCACAACAGTATCAATGGTGTTGTTATAAGTAGGCATGGCTTCCTACCAGTTGGTAAAGATTGTGAAGTCTATACCCCACTTGTAGAAGGGGCCTATGGCAATTATCAGATGTAAAGGAGTTGGTGGTGCTCGAGCTTTATGGGCACAACATTGGCATTAGTCACACTTTTTGATGGCGGTAACAAAATCATGAAAAAGAGTAGGCTAAAAATAACCAACACAAATGATCTTTTGTGTAGTGGTCATTCCTAAGAGGTGGCCACCATAGGCTCCATTATGGAAGTCATGGAGGACCTGTTCATCTTCATCAATTGCAAGGAAATGATGTAATATTGTTTCGACTTTGCAGCGATATAAAACATCTCCTGTGAGGAGATAACGAGTAGTTTGGTGGCGAATGAGCCATCGATCATCACGTGAGAGGTTTGGGTTAAACATATAAGTTCAAAAAAAGAGGAGGATATCATTGTACCAATTGTCATTTATGGATATGATGAATAGATATTTGTTAGGAAAAGCATCATTGACAGGAGACCCTTGAGAATATGAAGGGAGGTCTGTAATGAATCCTATAAAAATAATATCTTTCTTTCTTTCGGGATAATCAAATTGTAAGTCAAACTCTTGAAAAATGGCTACCCATCGGGAATACTTATTTTTTAGGATACGATGAATGAGAAAGTATCTCATGGGGTTAATTCTTACGATTACAATGGTGGTCTATAAGATCATGTAATGATAAATCTTATGTACTGAGTGTACAAGTGCTAAGGAAGTTTTTTCTACTGGCTCATACTTCAAGGCAAATCCGGGGAGCTTCTTTCTTATGTAATAGATGACATGTTCCTATTATCATTTCATTCTTGGACTAATACCACCACCATGGCTACCTATGATGATGATAGGTAGAGGGTATAGTCCTTGTTGTGGTCAAGAGGCTAATCAGTGGTTCCTGTGTTAAAGTATCTTTCAAGCCCTCAAATGATTTTTCAGCTTCTTCATCCCACTAGAAGGGAATTTACTGACGAAGAAGGTGTAAGAAGCCATGTGCACAAGATATGTAATCAGGGATGAAGGAAGATAAGAAGTTGGACTTACCTTGCAAGATTTATAATTGCTTCAAAGTTCTTGGAGGTGGGATTTATCAGATGGCTTGTACCTTTAGAGGGTTGGCCCTAATGAATTGCTGGAAAACAATGAATGTCTGTAGTAGTCCCATGTTGATGTAGAAGACATGCTTGAGGGGGTTCAAGTGTAGGTTATATTTCCAAAATAAAAACCTAACAAGAGGTCTTCCAGATAGTCTAAGCACTTTTTGGATCATATTCTGAGGTCTTCTATTAGGGATATTATTAGATGAGCCAAGTCATGGAAGATATAACTAATGACCTGCTATAAGGTTTCATGAAGATTTTTAAGGCCAAAGTGCATGACGCAATAGGTAAAAGTGCCCCATGGGGTAGCAAAGATTGTTTTGTATTGGTCTGTATGTCATATCTAAATTTGAATATATCCTCAGAATCCGTCCATAAAGGATATGGTTTTTTGTACAACGTAAGCATTGACTATTTGATCAATGAAGGGTGTAGGGTTATTTTCTTTGTAACATGCCTTGTTCAGATATTTGAAGTTAGTACAAACCCAAATTGTGCCTTGTTTCTTCATGACAGTTACTAGGTTAGAGACGGAAGATCTATAAGCAATAAAGTAGATGAAACCTTCTTTACGAAGTTTGTCAATTTATTGTCTAATTACTTCTGCCTTGGAAGGGTTGAGTTGATTTTGCTTTTACTTAAATGGGTAAGCATAAGGTCATGTGTCAATCTTGTGCTCCATGATTTAATAACTAATTCTTGGCATTTTTGAATAAGACCACACAAAAATGTCCCTGTATTTTTTAAATAGGGCTTTGTAAGAGGCCGCTTCTTCTGGAGAGTAATCTTCCCCCAACAAGATTTATTTGATTATGCCAGGCTTGGTGGAAATATCTACCTTAACAGTTGGTGACATATTGGAAATGTTCCCTTCCTCAAATGTGTCTAGTGCTGGGATGGGATTATTTAACCAATCTACCTATCCTGGTGGTAGGAAGTCCTTTGTCTCTACTATACAAATATTATGGCATGGTGCTTTAGTGAATGAGAATGTTTTTTCTCATACAAATAAAGAGTGATTGCACATGGCATCCAAACGATATTATGGTTCCATCAATGCCTCTAGAATATGTTCAGTTGCATGAAAAATATTATCTAATGGTGCTAGAGGTTGTGAAGGGTCATGAGGATGGGATTGGAACCTAATGGTGTTGGTGGACTAGAAAGAAAATTATTTAGTGGCGGATACCATGGAACCCAATGATGTTGACAATGCACATGCTACATGGGTCTATACATTTGTGGGTGGTGCCACCTTCTTATGGGTGAAGCAATATCGACACCAAAAAATCATGAGCATAAGGTATGAATCAAGGTTCCTATGGATGAGGATATGAGCCATTTATGGTGCTGGGTGTCATCAACACCAAGTGATGGGGGTATCTCTTAAATGGGCTCCCATAGGTAGTTGTGGGGAGGTACTAGTTCTTTGTTGATGATATATATGGTTTGTGTTAGGGTGTCTCTCTTAGCCATTGACAATTTTCTTAGTGGGGTGCTAATGGGAGGCACGTACAGCTAATCTGTCTAAGGTTGAGTATCCATGGAAAAGGGGACTGAGTGTCTAGTAACACAATGTTGCAAATAGTTCCATGCCTCTTGGAAGCAAAAGAGATATGGGAAAATCTAAGTATGATGATTTTACATATAAATGTGAATATTATTTTGTTTGTGCCTAGGTATATTCTTGTGGACAATTTGAGGAACCTCGTACTAATTCCTAAGTTCCTACAAATCAAGACACTTACTAATCAAATATAGAAGATTGTGACATAAGGTGAAAGTGTGGTTGGCTCTTGGCAGCATCGATGTTGGCTGCCTCCCTATTTTAGTAGATATTAATAAGGGATGAGAGTTAGAATGACAATGGGTACATGGATGAATCAACTATGAAGCTTCTTCTTCAGAGACATTAAATGGCTTGAGCCACATCATCAACAGTTAGAGTAGTAGGTAACGATGGTATGAAAGCATTGGTTTGATGGAGGGCCACCAATGAATCCTCATAACGAGGGAGATTAGGGAAACGGTGAGTGTAGCAACCATGTTGCATGCAAATAGTGCATGGATGTTCGATCCATAGGCCTTTGCTGTGTGATGGAGTAGCCTTGTTTCTAGATGGTGGAGATGGGTCCGATGGTGCCTTTGGGGCATGAAAAAGAGATTTCAGTTCCGCCAATGTAGGACACTGGCTGGTAGGGTGTCTTTCTATATTACATACTGCAAATGGGGTAGGTACCCTAAGAGGAGTGTTTACTGAATTTTCAAAGTTCTTTCCTTTCTGCTTCTCCCTTTTGGCTGCGCCTATTGGAGTCAACACATATATTACTCCTTGTGCGGCGATTTCCTGAGGGGTGGACAAAAGAATTATGTCTGTCAAGGTAATATGTAAGTTTGTTGACATGGCTTAGGGGGGCAGGAAATATTAAACAATAATTGCGAGAGCCATGTTGAGAAATATAAGAGTTGTGATAATTTTATGTGGGACAAAACCTGGTTTGGGATATGAGAATTTTTTTTGAGTTATCAAATAGGGTAGTAATGATGACTCATTAGTCATAGCATTAGGGGTGTTCGAAACTTGATACTAAGACTACGATCTATTTGACAAACTCGTCATGCATATTGGTGTTTTAGATTTTGGTGTGGCACTCGAAGAATCTCCTAGATATGTTACAACGAGTGATGATGCCTTGAACATCCTAGGACCAACATTGGTTAAGGATGGTACAAATTCTTTATGAAACCCAACATATGGTAGCACTCCATCACAGGATGGTCATTCTCCCATCTCATTACATGTGAGTTTGTCTAGTGATGATCTTCTCATTGTGTGGGAACATCGTGATGCGAAATAATGATTATGCTACCATCGTCATGGTGTACATATAACTGTAACCCAATAAGATATTGTAATCTAGTTTGGCATCTAGGACATTGATATAAATGAGAATTATTTTGTCAGAAATCTCTACTAGGACGATAAAAAACAGTCCTATAGAGGCCAAGGGGCGCCCATCGTGTTCCCTGAGTGTGATGGGTGATGCAATTATCTCGAGGGATCCTAATTTGTAACAAAATGATTTTGACATAATATAGGTACATGCTTCCTTATGAAAGATTCAACAATGGATGGTGATATTCCATATAGTGACCAGAATATGGAAGCAAACTATTGATGGTAGTAGGGGTTTCTCACTGTCTAAATCAAAGGTCATCAATTGTGAGTCAGATGGGTCGATCACACCTAAAGAAAAAAAGAGAGATTTTTGCTACGCTGGACAAGTCTACATGACTTCTAATGTTGACATGGAGGAAAGTGAATGCACTAAGTCATCAACAATGCTATAGTTGTCATCTGCCTTTGAACTATGCCCTACATGACTTAGTGGAATTTTGATCATCTCTAGGATGTTTCTGGTAGGGCATTGAAGCAACATCAAAGGTGTCGTGGCTGTAGTGTCAGTTGATGTGGAAGGATTTTTTTTTTATGGGGGTTTTCCATAGTCATAGTTCCAAAATTTTGAAAGGACATAAGAGCCTAACATTTAAATGTCACGGTTTGTTGTGTCATTGGGATTGCCACCATTTTTGTTTTGATAAGGTGGAGGGGTCGCCTCATGTTGCATGGCCGCTACTGCTTGGTGAAAAAAAGGGTTTTGCATAACCACAAGTTGTATGTTTGTTCCTCCATGTCCCCTTCTTTCTCTCATTCTCTTCAACTCAGGGAGTTGAGGGCAATGATAAGTGTAATGCCTATACTCACCAAAAATAAAACAAGCATGATTAGTCCTTAGACTAGATTTTCTATTCTACTTTTGTGGGTTATTGATACCCTAACCATTTTTCTTCTTTTATTTAGCAGGATTTCCTACATTCGGTGCCCATGAAGGTTGTTTTTGGTTGTTTTCACCATTCCTAGGTTTCCCTTTTTATTTATTCCTTCCTTTATTTTTTTTTCCATTTGTAGGGTTTTTCATGTTCAACTGTTCAAATGATTATTGTTGTTGTGGGGAAGAAGGTTGCACAAAATTTACCTCGATGTTCAACTGAGAAATAAGTTTGTTTTGTTGGGGTGCTATAAAATGGTAGTAAGGGTTCCCTTGTCTTAGGGTAGTGTAAGTGGTTTAGGAGGTGGAAACCACCTCTGTAGCATGTGGAGGGTACTAGCCACTCTTCATGGGAGGACATTTGTTACCGTGAATGTTAGAGGACTGGTTACTCTACATGGTAGGGATTTGAGGGGGAATATACTGATTGGGATAATCTCCCTTATTAGGGGCCACCATATGATTGGAAATGGGTTTTCCCTATATACATGTTTCCAGACTATTGAACCGTCTGTAACATTTTATGCTCTTGGTTTATCTTGCCCAAATGATTGTAATGAGGGGGCATGAGGTAGAATGGAGTAAAGGTACCCTAACTAAGTATAAATGAGCACAAAATATTGATATTTGTTGATAGATTATTATTCTAATTGGGGTATGGTGGTGCCCACATATTTTTTTGTTGGTAGCATAAGGGATTTAAAAAATAAATTCAGAAGTAGGGCTGATGTGACATCAACCTTACGTAAACAATGACATTTTCTCCATTCATGTAGATAGTTAGGAACATGAATGGAGGTACTCTACCAAATGTGGATTAGTAGCTCTAACCTAGTGTCATGGTGACTCGGGAGTTGAAAAAAAGTGACAGACGAATGAGCAAGGGATTCAAATTTATGATGGGAACTATCTATCTCGTTCAAATGCCACTTTGTGGCAGGGCCAGTGAGTGTGCATTGAAATGGACTGAGATGAACTAAGTCCTCAATTCTATTGTTGGAGGAACACCACAAGTGAAAGGTCATGATGTGGTTGATAGGGTCTTCTCCCTACTTAGCTTCAGACATGGGAATGTCTTAAGGTAGTTTGGTTGGTATCAGAGGCTAAGTTGGATTATGGGTGCTTGGATCATTTGTGAGATTCATTAGATCAGGTAGGTTTAAAGAAGCTATAAATGCTAGGTGGCTGGTATTCACCATTCTAAAATGATTTTGAAATGTGGTGTGTAAACGGGTCCCTTGTGGAGAAGTATGCATGGGATTACCTACGGTGGTAGTGTGTGGACTCCCTTGAGGGTAGTAAAAGGGGTACCTTTAGGGAGAGGGGTACCAATCAAGGTTGGTTCAATGAAATATGAACTAATTTTAGTGGTTGAATGATGTCCTCTAAGCCGATATGGCAAAAGAAATGGCACACCTCCTTGTAAAGGGAGGAGGTTTGGTATGTATCAAGAGTCATGGCTAACTCTTGGTTCCCCTATGGTGGCCTTGTCGGTGTGCATTTATTTATGTGGTGAGCGAGGATTCTTTGAATAAATGAAAATGAATCACATACATACAACATCATGAAAAAATAAGTAGTAAATTTTCCCTTTATCTATTTAATTTGAGAAACAATCAACAAAAAATGGTTTTGTGAGGTTTACTCTCTATGATAAAGATCCCTATAGGCCTAGCATCATTTATACTCAAATAGTAATTGGGCCCTACAAGGATTCTTATGGAAAAGTGTTGGGACGATGTCCCATAAGTAATGGTGATGCTTCCAGCAACCATAAATAAACCAAGCTAGAGAAGAGGTCTTAGTGCCTACCCATGCATAAAATTATAAGGATGTTAGTGTGAAATTTCTTGGAAGGTGTACTAAAAATACTTCACTTAAGTCAGTAGGGGACAAGTTACCCTAACAACAATTTGGTGGCTACTTAAAATTTAGATTTGAAATAAAAAGTAAAAAACCTATAACAAAAGCATATATGATCCATAATAGAAAAAACAGTAAAGATATCCAATACATTAACCCATATGGAAAGACATTAATTGAATAAATTATTTATTGAAAACACATGCTCAAGGAGATTTACAAAAAGGGTTGGTAAATCACCCTTAGTAGGATGGGTCCTTTGATGTCCTTGATGCTCCAATAATCGATCTTCTCTCTCAATGTGTGAGAAACCGAAAACAATGTGGAGAACTCAAATGGGAGCTCAAAATAAAGGAGACGATCATAATGATCATGGTGAAGGATGAATGGAAGACTCTCCTATTTATAACAAAGTATTGAGTTAATCTTGAAAATGGACAATAATAAAATAATATTGACCAAATCAAGATCTAACCAATAGGAATACTTTATAATATTTTTTGGAGATAGAGAATATATTTAAAATGGTCAAATATCTTTATTTATAAATAGTTAAAAAATAAAATGATTTATTAATTATTTCATAAGGATTAAGAATGGTGTGAAATTGATTAAATAATGATTTAACAATTCTTCCAGTAATGGAAATAAGGAATAATAAATAAATAATGATTTGTTTAACTATTCCTAGGACATTTAGGCACATGTGACAAGGAACAATTATCAAACAATGATTTAATTTTTGTTCCTAGAGAAAGTTAAATAAATAGTGATTTATTCAATTATTCTCATGGGGTTTTTTTATTTTTAATCACAAAATAATTTAATAAGAGTGGTTTACTAAATTATTTTCCACCGTTAAAGTGATTTTACTATAGTAAAATTAATCCTACATGGTGTATTTAGATCCACCTAGTTAGAAATGACTACGTGATCATATTTTGGTGATAATAGATTGCCCCCCAACATATGAGTGTTAAGAGAAAATTGTATGACATAAATATGTTGTAGGTTACACTTCCACAAGACACCAAAGGGGAGTCAAAGAGGGAGAGGGAGAATTAAAGCAATGTAAGGATGAGCAAAAATGGAGGGGGTGAGACCTACTAAAATGATACAAGCCTCCTTTTATGTGATGGTACATGATCTCAAATGAGGCAGGGGGGGCATACCGATATCCACTAAGAAAAATGCATACAAAGAATAATGACATATTGAAGAAAGTGCATCTAGGTTCAGTATTCATAAATTTAATTTTGATCTTTGTACTAGTAAAATAAAATGATTATTATTTTTGTAAATTACTAAAATTAGTTTCTTGCCCATTTCATAAGTCAAGCACATGTTTGAGTGCTTCTATAAAAGTCAAAGTGTCAATCAAATTTTCAATGGCCCATGTCGACCTCTTACACCATGAAAATCTATTTATTAGAGTCAAATAATAACCTCTGGTCAAAGTGATAAGCGTCCTCCACATGTCGCCCTCAACAAAATAAGTAATTCAAAATTTGAAGGACAAGTTCGCCTCAATTGATAAAACTAGACCAATAGGATGGAGAGACTCCTATATATAGGTCCATTCAACCTCACCATAATACAACCAAGTGCTCTTTGAAATTAGTGAAGGATAAAGGCTAGAAAAGAGTGTGAAAAAGGTAAAAGAATGTGTCTCTACTTCAGGGAATAAGGAAGGGTAGAAGGTTGAGTTTGGAAGGTCTATTTCTTTCCCAATTATAGTCACATGTGTGAAAGAAAAAAGGCTCATTCTGCTACCATGTCAGACCTACTATTATAGTCATATAAAGAGGCTTGAGTGGGCTAGTAAAAGAGTTCTAATTAGGCCACTTACTCAAGTGAAGGAAGAGACTACTAAAGTGAAGGAAAGGGAGAAATCAAAGCTACAACTATTGAAGGTATCCTACAGATGTGCAGAGAAAAAGAAGACATACTATTGTTGTTCCATATCTGCAACTACAGTGAAGAAAACAGAGCATGATTGAGTTAGGAACAAGGCCTTCTCCTCGATTCAGGGAAGGAATCATGTCAAGTGAAGGAAGAAAATAAGAATGTCTCTTCTAGGGTATGCATGACTAGGGTGCCGCAGGAAAGTAATAAGTGAGAAAAGGACAAAGAAGGAGGTCAAAGTGTTGCAAGAAGAAATAATATCGGATGAAAGGGAAAGGCTTGACTTGTTCTTGAAAGATCTTCTTGTCAAAGGACTAGGGTTTGGCATTTCTCAATTGAATATTAAGTAATAGAAATTTTCAGAAAGGTTCCTCTTTTTGCCCTAGCTAAGAGCCAACATCTTGTGTTCTTGTCTCCTTTCATTTTGGTAACTGTTTGATGAAGTAAGAGAGCACACACTAATAATAATAAGAGAATATTGTGCTAATAAGAAAAGTAAAAATTACTTCACAAATAGTTATCATTGTTCAAAGAATCTCTTGATAACCTTGATGCCCTAGATTCTTCAACATGGTTTCACATTTTAGGTGACACATTAAGGAAGGGCATCTAAAGAACACTGAAGCATCAAATCTACAAGAAAAGGTTCCAAATCCATCAAATACAAGGAGTATTACTATCTTATCTCATAGATCCATCAAGAAGGACTATCATTATGGGAACTAAATAAATCCTTCCATCTAAAGGCATCTTTAATAAGGTTCATCCACAAAGGGCTTACATCAAAGAATCATCATTTTCAAAGGAAGGTACTTAGATCCATACCCATCATTGAAGATCTCCATATCCAAACATTGAGAAGTTTTCATCAATAAGCAAATATCTAACAAGGCACCTTGAAGGAAGCATCTGGAAGAACAATAAGATCCAAGAAGCCAAAGTTTGATTCATCAAGGAAGCAAAAAGATCTCTTCATCACTAACACTCTTCGGTAAGTATTTTTATGTACTCTTTAGAAAATACCAAAATGGATTTTCGCAAGGAAAGCAAGAAATTGGTTGGGATTGCTAATTCCCTTTCATGGAAAAAGAGGACTGATTTACTTCTTGATGGCTTAGTTGGGCGTGACCCAGGTTCAAAAGTGATTTAGCCAAGCAAATCTTGGTACTACTAGCCCTTTTGGCAATAGTCCGTGGAGTGTAGACTGAGGTCTCACTCAAAGTAGTATGGGAGGCTGTTGGAACTAGGCTTCTGCAACCTAGGGATGTCTCGATGAAGTTTTTGGAGGTTCACGATCCAAACCTGCACGGTTACACTACTCCAAGTAGTTGTCTATCCTCCATGGCATGTGCCACTACCTCAACACACCTCTGTAAGGGCACAAAGAATGTACTATCTTGATCTCTATTCTTACTACGCTATTATATTAGTTCTCAACTTAAATTGTGAGGGTCCAATACTCTTATTACTTCATTCGACATTCAAGTAAGTGTGCATAATCATAAACAATATAAATGCATAAAGATAAAAAGAAACATAGATGCACAATATTCTGAATCAAACTTATCTTTATTATATTCCTTTTCAAGCACAATCTGACTTATAGACCTGACTCCACCCTGCGCACTTAGCTGCAGGTGTCCCCACACTCAGCTGCAGACTCTACTAGGCCTCTGTGCACTCAGGTGTAGAGCCTCTTCCTACTACTATGATCCAGTACACTTCAACATTCGCTCTATGCTCTTACCAGGCTTTCGCTATTCCATATATTCTCTTCCAAGTTAAGCTATCTTTACACTTAGAGCCTCACTCTATTTATACAATCCCATGGTCCATGGACCATGGGTAGGTTGACATAACTTTACATTAAATTACAATATTTTAGGGTGGACAACCCTATCACTAGATTGTACACTTCGTGCTCTGCGACTGTACTTCATGGAGGTCTACACCATCTTTGACCAAATCTTGGGCTTTGAGCCCCAAAACCTATTGTGGGGTATCCCATGCCCAACAAGCCCCCAACACAATCACTGTGACTCGTCCCGAGTCACTCTGCTGGTGTGGCGATCTTGGTATGGAGCCCCTCCAACTGTGCTTATGCTGTGTGAAGGTATGCAGTGCACTGTTCTATCTTTTGTTGTATTTGCCCCATTTCTTCTTCAGAATCATCTGTGTCTGACTCGAGTCTCTTCTTTGGTACCGAATTCTAGTGCTAGTGTTGATAGTCCTGCGCCCCTGTCTGGCTCCTTGGTTCACGAATGCTGTGCTTCAGTTGGTTAGTCAGATAGCCGACCCACTTGTGTAGGGCTTCAAGTGACTATCATTTACTTTTCCTGGGAAGGGTTCTCCATTAAGTTTGACTAGTTGGACCATGCATTTTTCTGTGACCTCTTCTACCACACACGGTCCCAACCAGTGCATTTTGAATTTTTTGGGAATTTTTTTGAACTTGCTGTCATACAGTAGCACTAAATTGTTTACCTTGAAGGTGCGTGACTTGATATGGTAGTCATGCTAGGCTTTCTCACGTTGCTTTTGTACCTACTGGTTAAATTTGGCCAGAAATCGTTCTTCCTCAAGTTCTTATAATTGTGCAAGCCTTTCTTCTAGAGCTTCATGGTCCATCATGCCTATGAGCACTGCTATTTGCAAACTAGGTACAATGTATTCCATCGGCATGATTGCTTCTGTACCATAGACCAACCGAAATGGTGTCTGTCCCATCAATTTCTTACATGTTGCCTTATATGCCCATAACATAAAGGATACCCGTAGGTCCCAGTCATTCCATTGTGCATTACATATTTTGGTCAACGTAGTCTCCAATATTTTATTGAATGCTTTTACAGTTCCATTAGCCTGTGGGTGGTATGGTAAACTTTTCTAGTGATAGACTTGGACTCTTCTATGAGCGAGCTAATGGTTTCATTCATGAAATGTGTTCCACGATCACTCATTAAGATTTTCGGGCAACCAAATCATGTCAACAAGTTTTAAAAAAAAAGCTTTGCAATCATGGCAGCCATCCAATCCTTGACTGGTTGTGCTTCCACCCATCGTGTCAGGTACTCCATCACGGTGATGATGTAGTACACACTCATCTTTCCCTTAGGTTTGATTGGGTGCACAAAGTCAATTGTCGGTTTTTCAAATGGTAGCGGTGTCGTTTGGGGATTTAGTGGCATATTGTCCCGTCGTGATGGTTTTCGCATCCTTTGACATATATCACAGGCCTTACAATGCACTTTTGAATCTCGTTCTAGGGTTAACCACCATAACCCCACCCAAAGAATCTTTTGTGTGGTCACACGTCCTCCATAATGTCTTCTTGCAGTACCTCCATGTGCTTCCACAAGTATCTGACCTCATTCAAATTTGGGTATGTATCTTCACAATATCTCATCGTTGTCCATCTTGTAGAGGTGTCCTGTCATGACAAAAAAATCCACCGTCCATACCACCAATTCCTTCTTCTGTTAGATTGAGTATTCCTTCGGCTTAGTCCCTATTGTTATAAAATGGAGTATATCTTTGAAGTGTCCATTTGCGATGCGTACTAAAAAGAGTTGTGCATCAGGTAGTCCCTCCAAATTTGTTGATTCTTCACTTGTCTCAATTCGTGACAAGTGGTATGGTCTTACATTTAAGCATTTTGGCTTGACTATGACCTCAAAATCATATTCTTGAAACAGTAAGAGTCATCTGCATATGAACCCCCCCAACATAGACTTGTTCACCAAGTATTTCAAAGTGGAATGGTCGGTATACATCTTGAAATGTCCTCCAAGTTAATAGTGTCACTATTTCTGCAGCGCGTATGCCATTGCCAACCCCTAGAATTGGGTGGTAGAGTAGTTCTTTTCTTCTTTGGACACTATTTGAATCATAAATGTGATTGGGTGATCCATGCCCTTTGCACCCTCCTGTGTGAGTATGGCTCCCAACGCGATACACGACGCATCAACATGTACATGAAATTCCACATCCCATTTCGGGAAGACCAAAATTGGCACGGAGGCCAGTTTCCCCTTTAAGACATCCAAACTCTTCATGCAATCATCATTCTAGCAGTAAGTCACATCATTTTTCCATAGCTTTTCTAGTGGCGCGGTTATTTGGGCATAACTCTTGATAGAATTCCTATAGTAGCCAGTGTGCCCCAAAGTAGCGCGTAACTGTTTAACACTACGTGGTGCTTCCAGATTCAGAATAACAACAATCTTTAGAGGGTCCACCATTAGGCCTTGTTTGTAGACCACATGGCCTAGCAGGTTACCAAAGGGAACAAGGAAGGTGAACCTTTTAAGGTTCAGTGCAATCTGGTGTCATTGGCAAGTACCTAGCATCAACTGTAAGCTCACCACATGGTGCTTAACTAATCTAAAGACAATCCAATCATCCAGATAGAACTCTAAGAACTTGTGGATGTATTCTTTGAACATTGCCACCACTATGCGCGAGAATACAGCTAGTGCATTCTTCAGTCCAAAGGGCATAACAATGTACTGAAAGTAGCACCATTCTATTGTGAAGGTTGTTTTTCTCCTATCTTCCAGCACGATCTTAATCTCATGGTACCCTTAGAAGCCATCCACAAATGAGTAAGCTTCTTGACTGCCAAGATTCTCCAATACTTCATCTGTGAATGGTGTCAGGAACAAGTCTTGGTACTTGCGGGGTAACTCAGTGACCTTATCTACCGTAGCATCATCCCAATAGTCCCCAAGCGTTGCATACTTTGGCTCTGCTTTTGTGCCAACGTTTACCTGCTTTGTTTATAGTGGCGCGATGATGTCGAGATGCTCAATTTATGGTCCTCAAACCTCGTGACGGCCTTCGGTTTCTGGAATATCAATATTTCGGGGGTCATCGTCATCCTGGTCCACCTACATGTTATAACATTCTAGAGCGCTGCTTAACTGGATTTCCCATACTAATTGTAGCATTTCTAATGGCTCCTGTGGTATTTTGAAGATGGCGGCTTTTAATACTTGTAGCACATCATCAACAGTGTCCGACCAGTGGTCTTCAAATGTGAATGTTAACAAAAATCCCTAATGCAAGACATCCCATTCACCCATACCATGGTAGAGTTTTGTCTTAGTATACCAGTTCATGGGTATGCCATCCAAGGTATGGTAGAATAAGTGTACCAATTCAGGCTGTGGTTCTTCCCTCTAGGCCTTGGTTCATTTTGCGAGGTGTGTAGGTGGGTCATCTCCTCCATCATATTTGTCTTCTAGTTGTAGTTGTGGTGTCCCAAATCGTATGTGCATCATGCTTCTGTATTCGTCCTAGTCCTCAATATTTCCTTGATTGGTACCCCACCATCGTGCGGGTGTTGCGTGCAATGATGACTTCAACACATAGAACCACTATTATTCCAGTACTACACTTTCGAATTTGTTCAGGAATTCATCCACCATTGTCAATCCATCATATACCAGCAGCTCTCTTGCCTCTGTTGTCACATAACACAGTGATCTAACAATCATGTTACAATTTAGCGTTGTCACTTCATGCAACTGATTCAGCCATCTCTCTACTTCTTCGTCTAAATCTGAGGTGTAGGAGCTTCCACAATGCCATGATATCCTCCCATCTATAGTCAGATTCAACCAATCATGGTCTCGCGTAGTTATCTTGTAAATACAATCAAGATCAACATCACTTTCACCATCGCACATTGGTTCAGTGTAGCACACTGCTTTGGCTGGGTCTAGCGGGACTACTACACATAGCGACTTTTTCTCGAATATCATTTTGTGCTTCTTTAGGTTGATAAATCTGTTCATTTCGGTGGCCCAATCTATTCCTAACAATGTGGGATAGGTATTTCTGTCATCGACAATCTCTATTACTTCAAAATCCGCCTATGCGCTCGTGCCTTCAATATCAACTGTTACCCCTTGCAACCTTCCCATGGGAAAAAACCTTATGTTGCTTCACCATTCGTAATTGAATAGTAGACCATTGTAATGCAGGCCTGCCCATGCATTCCCATGTTTGCTTCAGTAATACATTCACGTCTGAACCCAAATCTAGGATCACCTGATCCATTTCATATTCCCCAATCTGTGTAGTCAACCTCATTTCCCTTCCAGTGCGCAATGCATGCTTCCCCAATTTCTAGATGACGTGCGGTTCCCCTGACCCCACACACCTGGTGATTAGTTTTGTAGTCCCTTAACTATCTTATTGTCATGTAGTAGTTTCATGCATGTCTCCAAAAAGGTAGTGAGCATTGAAGGATCCATTCCTGGCTCTGGTGGATCCTTACTACCAGAAGTGGAGCCCTCCGTGAAGCTCTTCTTATCTTCCATGAATGTCTCCTTTGTGCATTCTAAGTCAAACTCGGGTTCCTTCGTAGGAGACTTGTGAACCCATGTATTTTCCTCTTGCTGTTTCCCTATACCTTCTCCCATGGCCGTACTGCTTCTAAGCATCATGTTTACATTCGGGTCCTCTTCGTGGGGCTCAGACCTCATCATTTGTATATTCTGAGTTAGGGGAGGCTGGAATACCTCGTTTTCGCACATCTTTGTGATCAATGTAGGATAGTCTATTGTTTCATGATCAAACTGAGCACAATACGAAGAGGATAGCCTCGTCGGGTTCATACAATCAAGGGCATAGTACCCTGGTCCTCCACAATTGTAACAAATTAACTTTATGCGGCCCCTTCTTGGTCCCATTCCACCTCATGCCCAACCTCACCCGTGAAATCTAGCGCACGCAATCCCTGCATCTGGGTCGAGGGCTCGTGTTTTAGTCTGCATCCTATAGGTTGGTGTCTGATCCATCATTAGCTCATAACTGCGGCAAGTGCACTCATCATGGTGTACCAACCTACAAAAATTACAAAACAATTGCTCAGGTGTCTGCTTATATTTCTGCAGCAAATGAAAATTGTTCGTCGTGTATTTCCCTCCTATCTAATAAACCGTGCACCATAAAGAGAGTGTCACACTTGACCCTACCTGCACCTCTGGTCTTAGAAGAATTAGCCCTTCTCCTGCCAAGTAGTTTGCGAATATTGGGTAGTGATCCTTGTCATGGCCCTGACCTTTGCACTTTATGCACCGTACTTCCTCATGTGCCTCTGGCCACGGTGCCCTATCCTGCTTCAAGCTTTGCATTTCCAAACACAGATTCTATAGTTGCACGTGGATTAGTTGAACTCCCAACCCAAGGTCCTGTATCGGGGTATCATGTAATCTCATCACCATCTCCAATGCTTCAGCCTGTGAAGAAAGTTTCTACTATGATAGCACCATCATCAATTATGGTGTTAGAAATGCTACAAACCATGCGCGATGTTCTACATCTATCAATGTCATATTGGCTTCATGGATCATACTCTTCAGTTGTTGATTCAGATCTCAGGGAGTCTCACCCAGGAGCATCACGATCTCTTTAAACTTGATGATTGATTGTGTTTCTGACTTTGGTCTGCTAAATTCCTTATTCAGTGTGTTCTGGATCTCTACTATCCCTATGTTTTGGTGGTTATTAGACTGCTTGATATACCACGTTAATGTGCAATCCTACAACACACTCACCAATGTATCCTTCTTAGTATTGTCGTTCGTGACACCTTGTGCTTCCCATACTGCTCTTACGACCAACTAGAACTAGTTTGGATCCTCATTTCCTACTCCTCTGAATACTGATAGTTTGATCGTGCTCGCCATACTGAACTGTGGAGGTGGAGTGGGTGGAGACGGAGGTGAGGGAGGTGATGTAGGTGGTGATGTGGGTGGAGGTTGTAACCGTGGAATCCCATGCCTTATCAAACTGATCATGCCTCTCAGGGAAACCTTCGTGAGCTCGTCCTCTCTCTCCCACGAAGGTGAAATTAAGGGACTGTTTTCTAATTATTCTTTACTTCCGCTTCTATAGCTCTTTCCACTTAGCGTAGTCCCAAACATTAGTTTATTCGTATAACCCGCTTTTCACATAACAACATCTTAATCTAGGTGTTCAAATATTTAATATACTTACCTTGTGGTCCCTTGAGAAAATGTTGCTTTGCCTCACTGTAACTGATGGTCGTGTCCACTGCAAACTCAGTGATAAATCCTCCTACTATTCGGTCGAGCCAATGGTCCACAACTCATGCTATCTCATCTTCTCAGGATTCTAGTCTACGCACTAGTTCCCAAGTCCACACTATTGGTTTGTCAAGCCTACACCTTCCTTGGTTGTCTGCTAACTTTGCGATCCACTGATATAGCTTTGATAGAAAGGATGCAAAGAAAATCTCATTGATTTTAGTGTACAAATAGCTATCCAACCACTTTTTCTCAGATACTCACGGAGTTCTATTTTCCTGTGTCGTGAACCGTGAATTTTATTGTCCAACCACTCTTCAATTTCCTTCTTTGTTGGGTTCTAGTGGTAGGACATTAGACATCCCTTATGAAGATCCCGATCCCAGCAACAGAACCATTTGTTGGCTCAGTGGGGCCTGACCTAGGTTCGGAAGTGATTTAGCCAAGAAAATCCCTGTACTACTGGCCCTTTTGGCAACAGGCCAGGGAGCGTGGACTGAGGTCTCACCCAATGTAGTATGGGAGGGTTCTGGAACCAAGTTTCGCCACCCTAGGGATGTCTGGATGAAGTTTCTGGAGGTTTCCGGTCCAAACCTGCACACTTGCGCTACTCCGCGCAACTGTCTATCCTCTGCGACCTGTGCCACTACCTCTATGCACCTCTGTAAGGGTGCGAAGAAAGTACTATCCTCATCTCTATTATTTTTGCGCTATTATATTTGTGCTTAACTTAAATTGTGAGGGTCCAATACTCTTGTTACTTCATTCAACATTCAGTTAAGTGTGCATAATCATAAACATTATAAATGTATAAAGATAAACAGAAACATAGATGCACAATATTTTGAATCAAACTTATATTTATTAGTATTCCTTTTCAAGTATAATCCCACTTACATACCTCACTGCACCCTGCACACTTAGTTGCAGGGGTCCCCGCACTCAACTGCGGACTCAACTAAGCCTCTACGCACTCAGCTACAAAGCCTCTTCCTACTACTACAACCTAGTACACTTCAACTTTTGTTCTATGCTCTTACCATGCTTTCACTATTCCATTTATTTTCTTCCAAGTTAAGCTATCTTTATACTTAGAGCCGTGCTCTATTTATACAATCCCATGGTCTGTGGACCATGGGTAGTCTGACACAACTTTACATTAAATTACAATATTTTAGGGTGGACAACCCTATGACTTGATTGTACAGTTCGCACTCTGTGCTTGTACTTCACAGAGTTCTACACCATCTTTGACGAAAACTTGGGCTTTGAGCCCCAAAACCTACTGTGAGGGATCCCATGCCCAAAAAACTTCTAAAGGAAAATGAACATCTGGACTACATCGAAGAGAATGTCACTGTTCCTGCCAAGGAACAATCTCAAGCCCTAGAAAATTATAATAAGGATGAAACAAGGGCTCAAAGGATTCTGATAGAATACATCAAGGACCCTCTCACTCCTTATGTCTCCAAAATTGAAACATCTAAATAAATCTATGATAAGCAGGTGGAATATTTTTAGTTAGTACAGCTGGAGAAGTGATATTTTTGCTTAATGAACTATTTAAAGTGAAGATCTCCAAGGAACAAGTAGTATCTCCCTACTTCATGAAAGTATTTGAGATGAGAGACCAGCTGGGAAAACCAAGAGAAGCTATGTCAGACAGAGAGATGACAACTATGGTGCTCAATGCATTACTTAAGGAATCGGGAAACTTCACATCAAGTATATATGCCAAGACGGAAGCTACCCCATTGAATTAAATTTGGTCTCTATGAAAAATTAATGAATTTAGACTCAAAGTCGAAGATAATGTGGGACCAAAGGAGCAGGCATTTAGTATTATGGCCTATAGAAAAGGGAAATTTGGCAGGTTTGGTCCACAAAGAAAGGGTAAAAGAGATATGTCCAAAGTCCAATTCTTAGGCTTCCAAGAGTATGGAAACTATAAGAGGGATTGTCCGAAGTTCAAAAAGAAAAGAAATAAGAGGAAACGAGAAGCCCAAATTACCCAAGAAGTGAAAGAAGAATATGAGAAGAAGAAGGAGGACCCTTTGGATCTCTACTATGCCTGAGATCAACTTCTTCACATAAGTCTTCTTTAAAAATTTTGGGTATCATAGGAACATGTAACAGTAGGACATAATGCATGGGTTGTGAGGATGGCATCTTTAGTAATATAGGAGAATTAAGTGGAGATAGATCAGATGAATATATTCATATAGGAAGGATTTAACCATTGAATGACCTCATCAATGCATAAAGGAATGATCATGACCAGGTAGAATCATATTAGAAATCCACTATCATCAATAGGAAGGAGAATTTGTAGGATGAGGACTATAATGATCATCTGGTTGAGTCTTCAATAGAGGGTTCATGACTTTCAATAAAAGTAGATGTCTTGATAGGAATACCACTTGTGAGGATTAAAGAAAGGAAGATAGTTAGGATGCGAATATGTAGTAAAGCAAAGGAGATTAAAATAATTTCAATCAAGGAAGCTGTCAAAGGAAGCTGAGATGATCAAGGAAAGAACTAAGATCAGGTATGTATCCATATATGTTTTTAGGTTAATTCATGTCATAATTTGTATGGGGAATTTCTGTAGAAACATGGTCAAGAATAAGATAATATCTCTTTCATTAAGATATGCATGAAGGCATGGTTCACACATTGAAAAAGGT
The DNA here is from genome assembly GCA_000404065.3 of Pinus taeda. NCBI lineage: Eukaryota > Viridiplantae > Streptophyta > Pinopsida > Pinales > Pinaceae > Pinus > Pinus taeda. The sequence continues at coordinate 157,363 of APFE031242042.1, forward strand.
CAACATGAGAAATATCCTCATCTGAAGTATGAGGTGAATGACAAGAAAACTTATAAAGAAGCATATGGGAAAAGAGACCAGGAATAAAAGGAGATGATGGACACTAGGAATAAACATATGACAAATTTGTTAAAGACATCTCCTGGAAGAAGGCACAAGAATTCTGACAAAGGAAGAAAATGATCAAAGCACCCTTGACACCTGGAAAAGGCCTTGGAGATGTGGAACATGCAAGATATTGATGATTGAAGCCAACAAAATGTCATGATGACAATCCAGCTCGAAAGGTACTATTTGATTTAATATTATGTTCTGATTTCTTGAATAATATCTACAAGGTTTTATGCAAAGCTTGTGGAACAAGGCTTCTAAATATAAGTACAACTAGCATTCACGTTGTGGATGGAAATTCCTGAAAGAAACATCATGAAGAAGAAGTATCCATATGGAAAAGGTTCCAAATATGTATCAAGAAGGTCACTATCCATGAAGAAAGGAATGACATGATGAACCAAGAAGGAAAGTGATCGATGGATGATTCCCTATAAAGAAGAAGCTTGACTGAATTTCATGACATCAAGGAAATAAACTGATCAAGTAGCTGAAGGAACCATAATAATAAGTTGTTGATGAAAAGAGGAGTTGATGGTTGTGAGGGAGATCTAACAAGTTTCTAATTTAGAGGGAACTTGGGTATGTCCATGGGCAGAGAGAGCTTGGATACATTCCTTTATAGAATGGGAATATCTTCCCCAGTTAAGAAGGAGAGAGAGACAACATTCTTGTCTTCACTTGCGAAGAAAGAATGGAGGATTGGGTAATGATCTAGCATCCAATTCTCTTTGAGGATGTGTAGGGCATGCAAGACAAGGGTAGGCAAGAGGACAGATATCCTATAAGGTCATACATAGTGAACACCAAGGTGGGTATGTACCTTGAGAGACAATGATGAAGGTGTCTATAATTATTGGTTTTGCCAACATTGTGCTCTGATCTAATGAGAGATAAACTTGGAAGTCAAGGCCTTGTTGTGGAAATAATGTTGGTTATTGTGATGCTATAACACATGGATTTCCAATCTTATTTCCCTTATGTGAATTATTCAGATTGAAAATTTCAAAACACCTTGTAATGATTTATGAATACCTCCCTAGTTAAGAGGGAGCATTGAAGAAAGTATAACTAGGTTCGGTCTTCATAAATGTAATTTTGATCTTTGTACTTGTAAAAGAAAATAGTTATTATTTTTGTAAATTGTAAAAATGAGTTTCTTTCTTATTCCATAGGTCAAGCACATGTTTTTGTGCTTCTACGAAAGTCAATGGTCAATGTAATTGTTAAAGACCCATGTGGGCATCTTACACCATGAAAATATATGTATTAGAGTCAAAGGATTACCTTCAAACAAAGTCATAAGCCTCTTCCATATGTCGGCCTCAACAAAAGAAGTAATTCAGAATTTGAAGGATAAGTCGGCCCAATAAGAGGGACAAAATCCTATATATAGGGCCATTCGACCTCACCAAAAGACAAGCAAGTGATCTATGAAACAAATGAAGAATAAAGGCTAGAAAAGAGTGTGAAAAAGGAAAGAGAAGGTGTCTCTACTTTAGCAAAGAAGGAAGTGTAGAAGGCTGAGTTTGGAAGGTCTATTTGTGGCCCAATTACAGTCACACGTGCGAAAGAAAAGAGGCTCATTCTACTACCATATCAGACCTATGATTACAATAATACATAGAGGCTTGAGTGGGCTAGTAAAAGAGTACTAATTAGGCCTCTTACTCAAGTGAAGGAAGAGACTACTTGAGCAAAGGAAAGAGAGCAAGCAAAGTTGCAATTCTTGAAGGTATCCTCCAAATGCATGAAGAAAAAGAAGACATACTATTTCTATTCCAGATCTAAAACTACAATGAAGAAAAGAAAGTTTGGTTGAGTTAGGAATAAGGTCTTCTCCTTGATTAAAGGAAGGCTCCATCTCAAGCGAAGGAAGAAAAGTAGAATGTCTCTTCTATGGTATGCATCACTAGGGTTGCTGTAGGAAAGTAATAAGTGAAAAAAGGATGAAGACGGAGGTATAAGTGATGCAAGAAGAAATAATCTCGGATCAAATGGAAAGGCTTGAATCATGCTTGGAGGATATTCTTGTCAAGGGTCTAGGGTTTGGAATTTGTCAATTGAAGTTTCAATAAGAGAAATTTGCAGAAGGGTTTTCCTCTTTACGTGAGAGAGGTTTTACCCTGGCTAAGAGACAACATCTTGTGTTCTTATCTCCTTTTTTTTTGGCAACTGTTTGATGAAGTAAGAGAAAACACACTAATAATAATAAGATAAGATTGTGCTAATAAGAAAAGTAAAAATTAGCTCACAAATAGTTATCATCATCAGAAGAATCTATTCATAACCTTGATGCCTAGCTTCTTCAAAATGATTAACCCAGCAATTTGGGACTAAGCTACAAAGTACATGACACATGATACCTTGACATCAATGGGCCAAAAAATAATACTATGGATCCCATATACATAATGCACCTGCAAAAACGTAGGTCAGTGCTGAATACAATAACGTCTAAGTACATGAGACATAATTCCCCTCAAGCTAACATGGTGAGGTGGGATCACAAGCAAAGAAGCCCTGTTGAACAAGAAAGGGCTCTGAAGATCTGAATGGATCATCTAAAGGGGACATGTGTGTTGTGGGTGTTGCAAGTGGTGGGAATTGAACCCATCACATCTACAGAACTGCATCTAAGGTTGGATCAACATCTTTGGTCATCCAGGCATGTGTGGAGCAACCTAAAGGGGCACCCCCTCATGAGGTCTCGAATATATCAGATGCACCCGAGAATCATTGGGACAATCGTCTGAATCACTGAACCATCAAGTGTATGGATATCAATCGTGAGATAAGGATCTGATGTTGACCTTATGAGAAACAACGAAGTCAAAGTGAAATGATGACTCCCTTTGCTTGATTCAAGGAACAAAACAATGTTAGAAGGTGGAAACAATGTACACCACCCTCTAGACCACTCCGTTGGAATAAATGGACCAAGGTCGATCAAAAAGGGCCTGCCAGAGTTAAGGCAATAAGGAATAGTTAACCAAGGCATGAGAAACCATAGTAGAGTGACTCATGGGATGAAACCATTAATGACGATGGAAGGAAACAAGATGGGTGGTTTACTGACAAAATCGCTTGTCAAAGAATAATAAATATGGTTGACTTGGCAATGACTGAATCGATTCCAGAGGGGATGGTCAATGACTCAAACGAGGGTTCAACAAACACGGAGCAGTAGAGATGGAGGAAAAATATGAATAAAATGGGATGGATTTGACACAATGATGTATGGGACATTTTACCTAGACTCAAAGGGACTCAGAACACACTCCATAGATAGAAGGGTGACACATCTAGGATGCTCTAAACAAGGGTGACTCGATGATGATACCACATGGGGGAGGCCTAGAGGGGACAATTTATTTTTTAGTAAATGATGGTTGGTAATGAAAAAAATTGACACATGATTCAACCAATGGAAAGGTAAAGTGGTACCAAAGTATGGGTGGCTCAAATGACCAAATTCAATTTTAATAGGTGGAAAAGTGAGACCTCATGGAAAAATGACTTCCAAATGAAGTGTCAAATTACTAAAAACAAAGAAAGACCCAGTATCGAACTCAATGAGAGATTTCCAACGATGCTCATGGGTTTTCCTATAAAATATTTTTTTGCCACCAAATCTAATTCCTTTTCATAGCGAGCTACGAAGGATTTTGGAGAGGAGGGGAAGCCACTAAATCTTATGGAGATCCTAGTAGAAAAGCCAAATGTTAGAATTAGGATCTGCAAGTTGGAGGTAGGTGGCCTAACCTTACTCATCACTTTTAGTGGACCAAAAATTCATATTAGGCTTCCGTTCACTATGGGGGACCCATGCTCATCCTCATGTTCTTAATGCACTTTTGGGGTCACGTTCTACACTTTGCAGTGTAAAAAATGGGCCCACAATTGTGTCCGACACAATTTTGAGGGAGAAAACTATGTTATGGGCTAAGAGGATTGGAAAGGCAAGTGGTTTGTTGTGAGCTAAAGCTAAGAACTATAAATGCATCCCTTGGACTCTTGACTGACAAAATAGAATGGTATTTTGTAGGTATGGAATAGCTATAGGTGTCATGGCTAGAACAATATTTAGAGTCCCTTCGTGTTGAGATTTAGGGGAATCAATTAGTGAGAGGGGTGTTCGCATGATATGGCATGTTGAAGTTCTTAGAGAACCTAATGATGAACACTGGTGAGCCCTTGTTATTAAGGATTGTGAGTTATTGAGGCCCATATTAGGAGGCCGTTGTAGTACAGTGCATAGGATCGATATCACGATCCAAGAGATATATTTTCTAACAGGATTTCCCCCCTTGGGGGTGGTAGGGGAGATACATCGAGTGATACCTCATCGGAGGCATATAACTGAGTTTTTTTATCACCATTTTGTAGTGGGGAGTTATGCAAGGGGCAAGGCCATCTAGATCAGTGATCTAGAGAGGCTTGATACACAAGCTACAATTGCATAAGTGTTACAAATCTTGGGTAGTCATATCTTCCACCATATCACTGGGGGGCAGACGATGCTGGTGGAGAATTTGTTGCCATGGATCTACTACGAGTGGGCACATATGATGTTGTCATCATTGAAATGATAGTTGATACTATGCAGACAAAGGAACACTGATAATTGTTCATTTGGGATAGTGTTATGCTCACTCTTCTTTGAGAAGATCCCATTATTTTACCTCATGTACAGATCCATATGGGGGCCCACAGGTGCCCTGGATGCGCCACTGGGAACAACTACTAAGACAAGGTGGAGGAGGGTGGAGTTGGGTGAGTGTTCCAACCTAAGTTTTTTACTGATTGGGACTAGATTGCCACTATACATAGACGAATATCCATGTGGTGGCATGAATTGTCAAGGGGATCCTAACTTACCACTTCTGTGAGGATGAGCACAGGGTCCATATGGTAAGTGAAGTTTGCTATATATTTGATGCATTTATAGTTGAGTAAATATGTGTATATGGTATTGATTTAAAAGCTATGTGGTATGCATATATAACACCGGTGAGCCTGACAAGATACAGAAGAAGACTCACAATGCGTGGGGTTGTAGATCAGGGTGGGGCAACATCATAATAGAGATTGAGGGGTGATTATTTACTCGAGGATCTCTGACATATATTTGATGTACTACTGACCGAGGTTAAAGATCACATGTGACATGAGATAGATCGATATACAAATGAGTGCACGAGTCTTCCGTCGGAGTGGAGAGGAATCACGTGGCTAATTGTTATGGCTAGTTGGTAGGACGAGATGTATAGGCTGGTGGGATGGAGCCATTCGCTGAGGAGCCTCCAGATGATAGTGATTAGGCATAGGGACATCTGGGTCCCCATTTTTGTTTTATGATAACATGTGAATGAGCATGTCAAATGTATTTAGAGAAGTGGATTCAAAACACTAGATTATGACACATATTTATCGTTATGCATATTTTTGTGGCGATTGTGGTTTGTCATTTGTTTATGGATGTATTATTGTATATGCATGTGATAAATTCTAATTTAGAATTTTATTTCAAATGGTGTTTACATAGTGATTCTCAGCTCTAGGAACATGACTAAATATAATGGATTCAAACTCATGTACGAAAATCCTAACTTGTAGATATTTTCTAAATAGGACAGGGTTCTAGACATGATAAATGTTGTTCAATTGAATGACAAGTGGCAAGGAATCAAGACAATCATGAAGGCAAAGGTTGCGATGATCAAGGACATCAACTAACAAACCTATCACAACATCATATTCAGTATGGTTAATGGTGGCATATCCAATGCAAATGTTGTTAGAGTGGAATCACGAATGAAAGGGTGTAAAAATCGCCCAAGTTAGTTAGGCTAGATTCTTGGTGAGACCATTCACACCATCAACATAACCATATATATTTTGGATGATGGATCCATCTAAAAGACACAAGAATAAAATGTGTAATATGGTGGGCAATGAAAACTACCTAAATGCAAGAAGAAAGAAAGAGATACACACATTTCAATGGGAAATGATATGGGTAAAATTTCTTGAGGTAGAGTGTATTTCAATGATTAGGAAGCATTTATCCTTCTGGACCCTCTAAAAGGTATGCCCCTTTCCCCAAAAACTTACGGATAATGTAAGGTCCTAGCCATAATGGTTTAAACTTTCCATGCCCCAAGACATTATGAGTTTGGTCATAAATAAGAACAAGGTCGCCTTCATGGAAGGTGTGAGGGTGGACTTTTTGGTCATATTGATATTTGGTATGCCTTTTGGCCACTTCATTGGTTTGCAATGAAACACAATGGTCTTCATTGTCATGTTGAAGCATGATTAGTATTTTTTTTAAAGGTTGGGTTTCCAGGAGGAGTTTGATGACAAGGTGGAGGGAGGGGCTCGATTGGTAAGAATGACTACTCTTCGAAAAGAAGGTGGAAAGGAGTGAACCCAATGGAAGTCTTGACATATGTTCTATAGGACCAAAAAGCAGTGAAGAGCATTGAATTCCAGTTGGTGTTGTGTTTATTCATCGTTCGCTGAAGCATAGTTTGAAGGATCTCATTAACAACTTCAACTTGGCCATTTCCTTGGAGGTAATAAGATGATGAATATTGGTGTTCAAAACCAAACAAAGAGGATAGCTCATATCATATATCATCTTCAAGGTGTCTGTGATGGTTAGAGACCAATTATTTTAGAACCCCAAATCGAGAGATAACATGGTTAAATAAGAAGAGGGTTTTATTAGTAGTGGTGTAATTGAATGTTGGCATGGCTTCAACCCATTTGAAAATAGTCGAAGACCACGATAATATTCTTGTGGTGATTAGCATATGGAGGTTTACACTCCATAGATTCAATAGCCCATTTAGAGAAAGGACCAACTACGATGATGGGATGGAAAAGAGCATGTGGAGCTTGCACCTTAGGGATGAATAACTAGCAATTGAGATAGTGTTTGACAACTTCAATACAATAGCTAAAGAGAGATGGCCAAAATTATTTGGCACGCATGATTTTTTGGGAAGTTTCCATTCCATAGAGGTGACCACCACAATTGTCACAGTGGCAGGCATTGAGCACTTACTCAAGTTCAACATGGGTGAGACAATGGCGCATGACAATGTTGACACCATGACGATAAATATCATCACAGATCACGAGGTAGCAAGGGGATTAATGTCAAATATGTCATCGATAGTCACAAGTTAGGAGGGGGTTGAATTTCTAGGTTCACAGATAGGTAAGGATGTCACCATACCAAGATTCATCTATAGTAATGGTGAAGAAGTGTTCATCTAGAATGTAATCATTTACCAGCGGATGAGGCATACTAGTGGGAAATCAAAAAATGAGTTCAACAAGGGATAAAAATTTCTTGCTCTTCAGTGTGACAAATTTGAGATCGAATTCTTGAAGGATAATGATACAATGGGTCTACATCCCATTAGTGATCCATCAACTCAACAAGAAAGCCATGGGGTTTGAATTGGTCATTACTTTGGTGGTATGCGTAAGGATATAATGAGGAAATTGTGAACAGAGAACACGACATCTAGTGCCAAATTTTCTTCATGGGAATAGGAAATACAGGGGCCATTAAGGTTCTTACTGACATAGTACATAGAATGCTCATTTCCTACATAATATTATTGTATGAGGACCCTAGCGATTGAATAGGTAGATGTAAATATGTAAAAGATGAAATCCCTCTCAAAGTTAGGTGGACGAATCAAGGGAGATGAAGTGATAGCACGTTTGAGGGCATAGAAAAACTATTCAGCTTGGTCATCCAGAAAAATGGAATGTTAGATCGAAGGAGTCTAAGAAACCCATGATACATGGTGGCATAATCAAGAACAAACAAACGAAGAAAGTTAGCTTTGTCTTGGAGGATTTATAACTAGAAAAGGTTATGAGGAGGGGGGAGTTCAGTAATTGCTTGAAATTTTATAGGGTCAAGATTGATGCCATATTTGAAAATAATGAAGTCCAAAATTTGGTCAAAATGAACGCAAAAGACACATTGAAGAGGGTCGAGGAAAATGTTATACTTGAGACACAGAAGAAACAAGATATGTAAATCATGAAGGTGTTGAGATTGAAGTTTGGAACGAGAAGTGAGATCATGTATATATGCAAGGATAATATAAGCCAAGTCATGCAAAAAATAGGACATGGCATGCCGAAAAGTGTCCCTAATATTATTTAAACCAAAAGGAATGACTTTGTAAGTGAAAGTTCCCCATGAACTAGTGAAGGAGATTTTAAGGTAATTGGAAAAATGAATACGTATCTGGTTATATCCAGAGAATCCATCCATAAAGGATAGAAACTCATTCCTCGCATGCTCATCAATAGTCTGTTATTTGGAGGGTGTGGGAAAGTTGTCTTTGGGACAAGCTTTATTCAGATCACCGAAGTCTGTGCAAAGATGGAAGGTGCCTTGTTTCTTAAGATTGATAACATGATTGTACACCCATGTGGTGTATTTAATGGGATAGATGAAAAAAACTTGCTTGATCTTACCAATTTCAACCTTGATACCTTCACATTTGGAAGGATGGATAGGCCTTTGCGTTTGGCGAACAGGGATGGCATCGGACCAAGTGTTGATGTGGTGTTCAACAATGACAGGACCAAGTCCACATATTTTAGAATAATACCAGGCAAAAAAAATCATAGAATTCCTTGAATAACTTGGTGTAAGCGTCAGTTTCTTCTGTGGTGCATTGTTCCCCCAAGATAATATTTTCTTTGATCCCTTTTTTATTCAAAATTTTGATTTTGATTATATGGGAAATGTTAGCCATATTTCCTTCTTCAAAATAATCTACTATAGGAATGGGATTTCTAAACCAATCAACTTCACCATGAATGAAGCCTTTGGACTCCACAACATATTGGTCATGGGTTCGTGCATATCACCCCAAGGATAATTAGGCATGGTCATAGATTCCATGATGTCTTCATCAAAATGGAAGATGGTTGGATTGGAGGAAGATGGACCACATAATGTAGAAGAGTTACTTGATGCATATGCATGAGGGATAAGGTTAAAATATGCATTGTTAAGGTTGGGAGACATATGACAAATAGATGGAATATCTACCTATGTTGAGACTGGGGTGTTTGTCGAAGAAGGTTCAACAAAATGAAAATAGTTGACATCAAGGGAGTTCCAATGCATTGATCTCGTGGATGAAGAACGGTAGAGAATGGTAGCGATGCTAGCAATCATCTCGCCATTTTGGGGGATCGCAATTGGTGTTGGAGAGACCTCTCATTTTGGTGTAGTAGTTAGATCGGAATCTGTAGGTAGGGGAGAGGTGGACTCACTACAAGGGGACTATAATTTGTGAAGCACTTGGAGTGTATCATGAAAATATTTGAGACAAGCAGAACGATGAAAATAATAGTCATAATTATCACACAAAGCACATGGGTGATTCATGTGTAATGATCTTTTCTTCTTAGCTAATTTAGGTAAGGTAACATGAATCTCAGGAATGTTAGAATCATGGAGGTATCAAAGACCACATTCTTAACATGAGGGAGCTTAGGACAATTATTGGTGGCATGACAACTAACATCACACAAAGCACATGGAGGAATAGCCTTTGGTGGCTTAGGAGGAGCTGGAGTTGCTAGGGGTACCATTTCTTTGGTTCCTTTTTTCTGGCCTCTTCTCCCCTCACTAGATGCTTTCAAAATAGGAGTAGGGTCAGTTGTGGTTGCTATGGAACTGAAGCAAAGGCTCAAGTAGGAATAACAAGTTGGATGAGGGTCAAAGAAGTGTAAGGTTTGATTTGATTGGGAGGAGTGTTTGCGGGAGGACCAATGTACTAGACTGGCATCCATAGGGTATTGTTAGGCAAACTCAATGTGGCCATGAGAGGTGTAGAATAAATTCCAAGAGGTGGGAATAAGAATGGTATCTGAATAAAAGGGTAATGGCCTGAAGGAACTAGTCTAATATGATTAAGGTTTGGGGGAATTGTTTAGGGCAGAAAAGGATTACGAGAGATACCAGTAGAAGAAAGTGATCCTTGAGGAGTTGTATCAGAATGATGGGTTGGGTTAGGAACAACATGTTGTGGAGGTGTTGTCTACTGGGAAGGCATACCAGACAATTTGTGGGAGGCCTATGATGCTTGGATCATTCAAACACTAGATGAGCTAGGCTCAAAAGGAGTAGGTGGTGGACCATAATAAGCACCAAGTATAGTAGAATATTTATAGTCTCCAAGACAAGCATTGGTGAGGCACACGATAGTATTATTATCAGTCATAGAAGAGATAGGAGAAGTCTGGGCTTTGGGATCATACTATGTCAACTGATTAACGATGATGATCTTTCCATTGTGGGGAAAGCACATCTTATTGTGAACTGCACATGCGACAATTGACATAACATAGGTGTACCAAAAGCACTTCACTTAATTCATTAGCTGACAAGTGATGCCAAAAACAATTTGATGACTTCTTATGATTCAAATCTACAATAAAACTTGAAAAAACTGCCACAAAAGCATATACAATCTAGAATAGAAAAAAACATTAAATATATCTGATGATATAACCCAAATGGAGATACTTTAATTGAATAAATTATTTATTGAGAACACCTCGTGAAGGAGATCTACAAAAAAGGGTCTACAAATCTCCATCTGTGGGATGGGTCCTTTGATGTCCTTGATGCTTCAGTAATCGATCTTCTCTCTCAATGTGTGAAAATCCCAAAACAATGTGGAGAACCCAAATGGGAGCTTGAAAGAAAAGAAATGATAACAATGACGATGGAAATGAAAATGATCCTGGTGAAGAACGAATGGAAAATCCTCCTATTTATAACAAATTATTGAGTTAATCTAAAAAATGGAGAATAATAAAATAGTATTTACCATATCAAGATCTAACTGCTAGGAATGATTTATTATTTTTTTGGAGAGGGAAAATGTTAGGATATTTCGACAAATATGAAATAGTTAAGTATACCTTGGTCTAGTATAGAGTTAGGTAAACTGTGTTTCTTTACTATGTACATTTGTAACTTACAATCCGATGGTCACGATATCTAGTGATCCGACGGTTCATTCTCTCCTTGGTATTACCGACACTTGATCCGTGGCTTAATAGTCGATTGGCCCATGATTTCTATTTAAAGCGCATGGAGGGTCATTTTTAGGTTAACTGCCAACGAGAGAAGCTTATGTAAATTTTCATTCTTTTATTAATAAATTGCCTGAAGTGGCCACGTTGGCTCAAGCCGTGGACTGTTTTTTTAACCATGTCAAAAATACTAGTGTATTGATCTATGATCTGTTTGTGAGCAGTGTCCTTTGGTGTTCTGTCTGAGGAAGTTACCCTGTAAATTCCTACATGGTATCAGAGCTATTTGAGGGGTGCATCCATTGGTGATCCAAATCTGAAGCCGGTAGAACTACATCCGACTGCCATCTCCTAGATCTACTGTTTCTGACTGCTTTCAGGCCGAGATGACAGCTCTGTTATTTTAGGAGCATTTTTTCCAGTGAGGAACCCCTTTCGTTTCATGCGAAAAGGTTTCTGGTAGCCCTAGCTACGTCATTTTTAAGATGTGGAGGTATTCAGTGTTTTTTTTGCAGTTTCTAGTTATTTTTCTCTCTGTTTATTATTTCAGTTTATTTAGCTTCTTTTTTATTACCGGATCTATACCTTTCATTTCTGCGTATGCGCTTTGCCCTGCGACTCTGTGTGATTTGGGAAAATTAGAAACAGAAAGGAAGGATTTTTCTCATGCGTATGCTCTTTTCCGCTACGCCTTAGTGTGATCTTGGAAAATCAAAAACATTGAGGAAAATATTTAGTTTCCGGTTAAAGCTAACTTTAAGCCGTAAGGTTTTTTTTTCTGTATGTCCGTGTTGGGTTTTGTGTTTTTGTTTTGTAGGGAGAAAAAGAGCTTTCTCAAGCAAGCCACGCAATCCAAAGTTTCAGTGACCAAAAAGAACAAAGCCCCCCCCCCTCTCTCTTTCTCTCAAACTTTTTGTTTAGCTCACTTGGTTCAAAGCTAATTTATGAGAGTAGAGGTCTTGGTTTCAAATCTCCTTTTTGTTGGAAAAGGGGTGTTTTTTTTCATTTTCGCACATTCCCGCACTTCGTCGGCGCCTTCATCAACTTTTCTTCAAAAAGACATAACTTCTTCATCCGGAAGCCATTTTCAGAGCTGTTTTTTTGAACCAGCCTAATTTTTCAAGATCTTTCCATTGGAACACTTAGTTTCAGCATATATAGCTTCAGTTTCTATTAAAATGAAAAGTCCGTGCCAAGTTATTCTTGATAGCACCATCTACTTCCAATGGTGGTCCTACATTGTGGATTTACTTAGAAGTAAAGGTCTTTACAGAATAGCCTCAGGCCAAGAAACCAAACCGAAAGATGAAGATAAGGTAGCTAAATGGGAAAATAGGCAAGATCAAGCACATGGGTTGATAAGGATGTCTATTTCTCCAGATCTTAGATTCCATATTGCAGAACTTGATACTCCTGATAAACCAATGGAGTAGCTTACTAAAGTTTTTGGAATAAAAAATGAACTTAGAGCCCATCAACTTGAAAATGAGTCGCTTACATTGGACCCCAATAATTTTTCTTGCATTGAAGATTTTTTGCCCAAATTCAAGACCCTTAGATTTCTCTTGGAAGGTGTTAAGGTTAAGAAAGAAGATAGTAACCTTTTCTATTCCATTCTTACTAAGTTGGGACCAACCTACTCTGTGTTTGTTTCCACCTTCCATTCTACAAGAGAAGCCTTCATTTCTCAACGACAAGACTACAAGTTTCCTTCCTTTGATTCTTTTTGTAATTCTTTAATAAGAGAAAAAGAAAAACTCTTACACCTTGGTATTCTTAAACTTGGAAACTCTTCTAAGAAAGCGTTAACTGCCTAGCAACAACCAAATTGAAACAATCCTAAGAAGTAATATCCTAAAAGGAATGGTCCTAAACCAAACAAGGGTCCTAAGCAATTTTAGCCTCAAAATGAAAAATCATTTCACCAGAATGATAAGGAAAATAAAAACAAAGAGAAGAAGACTGATAGACATTGCCACTTTTGTAATCGAGATGGCCACTTAGAATCTAAATGATTTAAGAAGATGGAAGCCTTGGAAGCAGCAATGAAGAAGCATAACATCCATTTGGAGCACTCTTCATATTCATCTTCAGGAATGGCACTTTCTGCATGTGGTTGTCAACCATCTCGATCTGGCTATGCATTAAATGTCTCTTCTTCCTCTCATTCTCATTAATGGCTCATTGATTCTGGAGCTTCTTATCACATGGCCAAAAATAAAGCCAAGTTTCCCTCCTTAAATGATTGTAACACCAAAAATATATATGTTGGTGATAATAGATCTCTTAGTGTTGTAGGGACTGGAACTGTTCATATAGACAATGGTCAATTTAATGATGTATTATGTGTTCCAACCTTATCCAGCAACCTTCTATCTGTATATCAGATAACTCATTCAGGTGAAGGTAAAATTGTTGAATTTTCACCTCATGATGTTGTAATCAAGGATCTAAGAGATCCTAAACAGATTCTAGCTACTGGTATTGCTGATGATTCCACAAGGTTGTATAAGTTTCACAACTTTGGGTCATCAAATATTCCCTCAGTATTTGTTGCTCATAATGATGAAGTGAGAAAACTTTGGCATGAGCGATTTGGTCACTTAAACTATCGCTCCCTTCAGAATCTCTGTAAAGAAAATATGGTGACAGGTCTTCCAATGTTATCTTGCAGAGATGGTGTTTGTTCCGGATGTGTACTTGGAAAAAATCATCGAGACAGTTTTGAAAAACGTGCCTCTTGGCACGCCTCAACCCCTTTACAGCTTGTGCATAGTGATTTATGTGGTCCACTTCCAATTGTTTTCTTCTCTGGCTACAAGTATTTCTTAACTTTCATTGATGATTTCTCCAGACGCACTTGGGTATACTTCTTAAAACTCAAGAGTGAAGTATTTACCAAGTTCTTGGCCTTTAAGGCCTTTGTTGAAAACAATCTGGACATCAAATTCTTAAGCTAAGATCTGATAATGGCGGAGAATATGTTAACAACAAATTCATCAACTTTTGCACTAAGAAGAATTCAAATGCAACATACTGTTCCATATACTCCACAACAAAATGGTGTAGCTGAAAGGAAGAATCACACCTTAAAGGAAATGGCTAATTGTATGCTTCAATCTAAAGGACTTAGTCTTAATTATGGGGCAGAAGCAATTAACTGTGCAAATTACATAATAATTCGCACTCCTACTAAGGTTTTAAAGAATATCACTCCAGAAGAAGCATGGAGCTCAATTAAACCAGATGTGAGTCACTTTCGTGTTTTTGGAAGTGAAGCATGGGCCCATATTCCAGATGAGAAACATAAAGCTTTAGAACCTAAGAGTGAAAAATGTATTTTTGTTGGATATTCTGAAGATGTCAAAGGATATAGACTTATTCCATTTAAGTCCAAAAATGTTATCATTAGAAGAGATGTAAAGTTTGATGAAAATAAATCGGCCTACGAGCCTAGTTCGGCGAATGTGCCACCTCTCTCTATCTCTTCTACTTTTGAACATATTTCTTCTTCAGATGATGAAAGTGAGGATGACAATCCTCCTTCGGCTCCTTCACTTCCAAAATGGGTCTGTGCTACTCGGGATGCAATAGGTGATATTGCCAGTGATCCTACAGATCAGCGACGTACACGTTCTCAGTTCAAAAGAGCCTCTTCTTTACTGGCTCAAGTCCAGCAAATCATGATCTAACACCTTTGCAGAAGCTTCAGGCCATCCACATTGGGAAGCAGCTATGAATGAAGAATATCATTCATTGTTGGCAAATGATACATGGGATCTTGTTCCTCTACCAAAGGGACAGAAACTTGTTAGATGCAAATGGGTTTACAGAACCAAGTATGGACCAGATGGGAAAGTTGATAAACATAAAGCTCGTCTTGTTGCTAAGGCTTTTCACAAGTTGAAGGCATTGACTATACTGAAACCTTCTCCCCTGTTGCCAAAATGAACTCTGTCCACCTTGTTCTTTCCCTTGCTGCCTCTTTCAAATGGGAAGTCCATCAGACGGATGTTAAATTCACCTTCTTGCATGGGGACTTGCATGAAGAAATCTATATGGAACAACCTATTGGGCTTACACAAATAGACTCCAGCCTTGTATGTCGGCTTAAGAAATCCCTTTATGGTCTCAAGCAAGCTCCTCGGGCTTGGTATGCCAAAATGGATAGCATTCTTTTAGAATCTGGCTTTTCTAGGTGTCATTCTGACAATACTGTCTACACCAAGAAAGTGGGCAACTCTCTTATCATCCTTGTTCTTTATGTTGATGATCTTATTCTTACTGGTAGTGATCCCAACCTTATAAACCATGTGAAGTCCAGCCTGAAAAAGAAATTTGAAATGACAGACTTAGGACACTTACACTATTTTCTCGGTCTTCAAGTCTTGCAATCCAAGGAGGGTATTTCCCTTTCCCAATCCAAGTATGCTTGTGATATTCTTCGTCATTTTCACATGGAAGATGTAAGCCAGCTCCTTCTCCCTTTCAGTCTGGAGTCAAACTTTCAGTCTCTTGTACTTCTCCTGAAGTTAATGCTACCTTATACCGTCAACATGTAGGAAAACTCTTGTATTTAACCCATACTCGTCCTGATCTTTCCTTTGTTGTTGGCCTTGTTGCTCGGTTTATGAAAACCCCACGTGAAAGTCATTGGAAAGCAGCTAAAAGAATACTTCGTTATGTTCGAGGTACAGTTCAGTTTGGAATTCATTACAGTGTCGAAGCATCTCCTCTATTGGTTGGTTTCACTGATTCTGATTGGGCTGGTGACCCTGATGATTGGAAGTCTACTGCCGGTTATGTGTTTCACTCTTGGTTAAGACCTAATTACATGGGCTTGCAAGAAACAAGGTGCCATTTTCTCTTTCTTCAGCAGAAGCACCAGAGTATCGTGGTGCCGTAGAAGCTAGTAAGGAAGCCTTGTGGCTTCGTCAGATCCTATCAGAGTTTGGTTTTCAGCAGCAGCATCCTACTACACTTTGGTGTGATAATCAAAGTGCCATTCAGCTTTGCAAAGATCCAGTTCAGCATCAGCGCAGCAAACACATTGAACTACACATGCACTTCATCAGAAAGCTCATTCATGACCATGTTCTTGAAGTGCAATATTGTTCAACAGATGAACAGGTTGCAGACATCTTCACAAAGGCTCTCACAGAGGCGAAGTTCACTAAACTTCGATATATGCTTGGAGTTCAGGAAGTTGTCACTAAGGGGGGATAGGCTCTAGTGCCTCCTTCCTTCTCCTATTGTGTCATATTTGTAAATCCTTCAATCCTATCCCAAGTTGTTCTTAAGGGGGGATGTTAGGATATTCCGACACATAGGAATAGTTAAGTATAACTTGGTCTAGTATAGAGTTAGGTAAAGTGTGTTTCTTTACTATGTACATTTGTAACTTACAATCCGACGGTCACGATATGTAGTGATCCGACGGTTCATTCTCTCCTCGGTATTACCGACACTTGATCCGTGGCTTGACACCCGATTGGGCCATGAATTCTATTTAAAGCGCATGGAGGGTCATTTGTAGGTTAACCGTGCATGAGAGAAGCTTATGTAAATTTTCATTCTTTTATTAATAAATTGCCTGTAGTAGCCACGTTGGCGCAGGCCGTGGACTGTTTCCCTCTCTGAGGGTTTTAACCACGTCAAAATACTGGTGTATTGATCTGTGATCTGTTTGTGAGCGGTGTGCTTTTGGTGTTCTGTCTGAGGAACTTACCCTGTAAATTC
>APFE031242042.1:174322-188746 GCA_000404065.3 Pinus taeda
GATG
This sequence comes from Pinus taeda, assembly GCA_000404065.3. Taxonomy (NCBI): domain Eukaryota; kingdom Viridiplantae; phylum Streptophyta; class Pinopsida; order Pinales; family Pinaceae; genus Pinus; species Pinus taeda. The sequence continues at coordinate 174,327 of APFE031242042.1, forward strand.
GCCACTTAGAATCTAAATGCTTTAAGAAGATGGAAGCCTTGGAAGCCACAATGAAGAAACATAACATCCATGTCGAGCATTCTTCTACTTCAACTTCAACTTCATCTTCAGGAATGGCACTTTCTGCATTGTCGTTGTCAATCATCTCAGTCTGGTTATGCATTAAATGTATCTTCTTCTTCTCATTCTCATGAGTGGCTCATTGATTCTGGAGCCTCTTATCACATGGCCAAAAACAAAGCCATGTTTTCTTCTTTACATGATTGTAACACCAAAAATATATATGTTGGTGATGATAGATCTGTTAATGTTGTAGGGACTGGAACTGTTCATCTAGACAATGGTCAGTTAATGATGTATTATGTGTTCCAACCTTATCCAGCAACCTTCTATCTGTATATCAGATAACTCATTCAGGTGAAGGTAAAATTGTTGAATTTTCACCTCATGATGTTGTAATCAAGGATCTAAGAGATCCCAAACAGATTCTAGCTACTGGTATTGCTGATGATTCCACAAGGTTGTACAAGTTTCACAACTTTGGGTCATCAAATCTTCCTTCAGTATTTGTTGCTCTTAATGATGAAGTGAGCAAACTTTGGCATGAGCGATTTGGTCACTTAAACTATCGCTCCCTTCAGCATCTATGTAAAGAAAATATGGTGACAGGTCTTCCTATGGTTTCTTGCAGAGATGGTGTTTGTTCCGGATGTGTACTCGGAAAACATCATCGGGACAGTTTTGAAAAACGTGCCTCTTGGCACGCCTCAGCCCCTTTACAGCTTGTGCACAGTTATTTATGTGGTCCACTTCCTGTTGCTTCATTCTCTGGCTGCAAGTATTTCTTAACTTTCATTGATGATTTCTCCAGACGCACTTGGGTATACTTCTTAAAACTCAAGAGCGAAGTATTTAACACATTTTTGGCCTTCAAAGCCTTTGTTGAAAAACAATCTGGACGTCAAATTCTTAAGCTAAGAACTGATAATGGTGGAAAATATGTTAAAAACACATTCATCAACTTTTGCACCGAAAATGGAATTCAAATGCAACATACTGTTCCATACACTCCACAACAAAATGGTGTAGCTGAAAGGAAAAATCGCACCTTAAAGGAAATGGCTAATTGTATGCTGCAATCTAAAGGACTCAGTCTTAGTTTTTGGGCCGAAGCAATTAATTGTGCAAACTATATAATAAATCGCACTCCTACTAAGGTTCTAAAGAATATCACTCCAAAAGTAGCTTGGAGTTCCATTAAACCAGATGTAAGTCACTTTCGTATTTTTGGAAGTGAAGCATGGGCCCATATTCCAGATGAAAATCATAAAGCTTTAGAACCTAAGAGTGAGAAATGTACTTTTGTTGGATATTCTGAAGATGTAAAAGGTTATAGACTTATTCCATTTAAGTCCAAAAATGTTATCATTAGAAGAGATGTAAAATCTGATGAAAATAAATCGGCCTGCGAGCCTAGTCCGGCGGATGTGCCACCTCTTCCTATCTCTTCTACTTTTGAAAACATTTCTTCTTCAGATGATGAAAGTGAGGATGACAATCCTCCCCCACCTTCTCAGGATCCTCAACTTCCAAGATGGGTCCGTGCTACTCGGGATACAGCAGGTGATCTTGCCGGTGATCCTACAGATCAGCGACGTACACGTTCTCAGTTTGAAAGAGCCTCTTCTTTACTGGCTCAAGCTCCAGTAAATCATGATCTGACACTTTTGCTGAAGCTTCAGGCCATCCACATTGGGAAGCAGCTATGAATGAAGAATATCATTCATTGTTGGCAAATGATACATGGGATCTTGTTCCTCTACCAAAGGGACGCAAACTTGTTAGATGTAAATGGGTTTACAGAACCAAGTATGGACCAGATGGGAAAGTTGATAAACATAAAGCTCGTCTTGTTGCTAAGGCTTTTCACAAGTTGAAGGCATTGACTATACTGAAACCTTCTCCCCTGTTGCCAAAATGAACTCTGTCCACCTTGTTCTTTCCCTTGCTGCCTCTTTCAAATGGGAAGTCCATCAGACGGATGTTAAATTCACCTTCTTGCATGGGGACTTGCATGAAGAAATCTATATGGAACAACCTATTGGGCTTACACAAATAGACTCCAGCCTTGTATGTCGGCTTAATAAATCTCTTTATGGTCTCAAGCAAGCTCCTCGGGCTTGGTATGCCAAAATGGATAGCTTTCTTTTAGAATCTGGCTTTTCTAGGTTTTATTCTGACAATACTGTCTACACCAAGAAAGTGGGCAACTCTCTTATCATCCTTGTTCTTTATGTTGATGATCTTATTCTTACTGGTAGTGATCCCAACCTTATAAACCATGTGAAGTCCAGCCTGAAAAAGAAATTTGAAATGACAGACTTAGGACACTTACACTATTTTCTCGGTCTTCAAGTCTTGCAATCCAAGGAGGGTATTTCCCTTTCCCAATCCAAGTATGCTTGTGATATTCTTCGTCATTTTCACATGGAAGATGTAAGCCAGCTCCTTCTCCCTTTCAGTCTGGAGTCAAACTTTCAGTCTCTTGTACTTCTCCTGAAGTTAATGCTACCTTATACCGTCAACATGTAGGAAAACTCTTGTATTTAACCCATACTCGTCCTGATCTTTCCTTTGTTGTTGGCCTTGTTGCTCGTTTTATGCAAACCCCATGTGAAAGTCATTGGAAAGCAGCTAAAAGAATACTTCGATATGTTCGAGGTACAGTTCAGTTTGGAATTCATTACAGTGCCGAAGCATCTCTTCTATTGGTTGGTTTCACTGATTCCGATTGGGCTGGTGACCCTGATGATTGGATGTCTACTGCCGGTTATGTGTTCACTCTTGGTTCAGGACCTATTACATGGGCTTGCAAGAAACAAGGTGCCATTTCTCTTTCTTCAGCAGAAGCAGAATATCGTGGTGCCGTAGAAGCTAGTAAGGAAGCCTTGTGGCTTCATCAGATCGTATCAGAGTTTGGCTTTCAGCAGCAGCATCCGACTACACTTTGGTGTGACAATCAAAGTGCGATTCATTGCAAAGATCCAGTTCAGCATCAGCGCAGCAAACACATTGAACTTCACATGCACTTCATCAGAAAGCTCATTCATGACCATGTTCTTGAAGTGCATTATTGTTCAACAGATGATCAGGTTGCAGACATCTTCACAAAGGCTCTCACAGAGGCGAAGTTCACTAAACTTCGATATATGCTTGGAGTTCAGGAAGTTGTCACTAAGGGGGGATAGGCTCTAGTGCCTCCTTCCTTCGCCTATTGTGTTATATTTGTAAATCCTTCAATCCTATCCCAAGTTGTTCTTCAGGGGGGATGTTAGGATATTCCGACACATAGGAAATAGTTAAGTTCAACTTGGTCTAGTATAGAGTTAGGTATAGAGTCAGGTAAAGTGTGTTTCTTTACCGTTGTACATTTTGTAACTTACAATCTGACGGTCACGATATGTAGTGATCCGACGGTTCATTCTCTCCTCAGTATTACCGACACTTGATCCGTGGCTTAACACCCGATTGGTCCATGATTTCTATTTAAAGTGCATGGAGGGTCATTTGTAGGTTAACTGTTAACAAGAGAGGCTTATGTAAATTTTCATTCTTTTATTAATAAATTGCCTGAAGTGGCCGCATTGGCTTAGGACGTGGACTGTTTCCCTCTTTGAGGGTTTTAACCACATCAAAAATACTGGTGTATTGATCTGTGATCTGTTTGTGAGCGGTGTCCTTTGGTGTTCTGTCTGAGGAACTTACCCTGTAGAAGGATTACGAGAGATACCAGTAGAAGGAAGTGATCCTTGAGGAGTAGTATCAGAATGATCGGTTGGGTTAGGAACAACATGTTGTGGAGGTGTTGTCTACTGGGAAGGCATACCAGACAATTTTTGGGAGGCCTATGATGCTTGGATCATTCAAACCTGGATGAGTTAGGCTCAAAAGGAGTAGGTGGTGGACCATAATAAGCACCAAGTATAGTAGAATATTTATAGTCTCTAAGACAAGCATGAGGGTCTACAAATCTCCATCTGTGGGATGGGTCCTTTGATGTCCTTGATGCTTTAGTAATCGATCTTCTCTCTCAATGTTTGAAAATCCCAAAACAATGTGGAGAACCCAAATGGGAGCTTGAAAGAAAAGAAATGATAACGATGACGATGGAAATGAAAATGATCATGGTGAAGAACGAATGGAAAATCCTTCTATTTATAACAAATTATTGATTTAATCTAAAAAATGGAGAATAATAAAATAATATTTACGATATCAAGGTCTAACTACTAGGAATGATTTATTATTTTTTTGGAGAGGGAAAAGATATTTAAAATGGTCAAATATATTTATTTAGAAATAATTAACAAATAAAATGATTTATTAATTATTTCAAGAGGATTAAGAATGGTGTGAAATTGAAATAATTATTAAATAGTGATTTCACAATTATTCCAATAATGGAAATAAGAAATAATAAATAAATAGTGATTTATTTAATTATTCCTAGGACATTTAGTCCCATGTGAAAATGAATTATTATCAAACAATGATTTAATAATTATTCCTATAGAAAATTAAATAAATAATGATTTATTCAATTATTCTCATGGGGTTATTTTTATTCTAATGAAAAAATTACTAAATAAAAGTGGTTTACTAAATTATTTTCCATAGTGAAAGTGATTTTACTATGGTAAAATTAATCATATATGGTGTATTTTGATCCACCTAGTTAGAAATGGCTAGGTGATCATTGTTTGTGATAACAAGGGATATGTGCCCTAAGATTCAATGACTAAGGCTACCTCTGTCCCATAGGGGTGGCCGAGTGTTTAGCTTCTTGGTAGTCAGACGACAATGTGGAGCCATGAACCAACAAGTCAGATAGCCTCTTGGAGACTCGCATGCACTAAGTCCTAAGCCTAACTCCCTTTGAATTGGGTTTCTAACATGCTTGGGTTTTTTACCATGGGAATATGAATTATTTTAAGCACCCTATAAGACATCTTCTATTTTTTAAAATGTAAAATAAGCAACAATTGCTTATGTGCTACCTACCCTAGTGGTCCTAACCTGAACTATAAATTATCTTGTGGACCGTATGGGTAATTTAATGTGTTCAAGTTATGGTTGCTTTTAAAGGGAATTTCTTCACCTAGGGTGTGAAAAATGTAAGCTAGAATAAACTAAGTACAAAATATCTAGAAAGTCGATACCCTTTGTACACAATTTAGAATAACTTAGCGTGTGTAGTGAAAAGTGTGTGCAATTGAAATAATAATCATACAAAGTGTGGAGCGATGTGGATATACATGGACCCTTACAAACTCCCCTATTTACACTATGTTATGCCTATTTCCTTACAAGAAAAGAAATAATGTGTGGATGATGGGCCTCTTACTTACATCCTAATTACATTATGTTAGCATATAGGGAGATGGAAACTGAGTGCTTTTAGAAATACTTCAAATGCAACCACAAGATCGTCATAAGGACACAAGGAAAGTAGAGGCTACTCCATTTCTTTACGAACACCCAGTCCTACTCTCGATAGTAATTTGAAAATGAATTAACAATCTTTGGTTAGTAAAAAAGTTATGTGGATTTAAGGCCACTTACTTTTCTCATAGTTAAAGTATGTGATGTGAGTTGTGAAATGATCAAAACATGTGGAAAATATATGTGAATTAGGGCCACTTAATGTCTACCTAACTAATCTATGTTGAAATGAGAGAAATAAGTTGGAAATATATGTGGATTATGATGACTTACTTTCTTCCTAATTCAGATACATTTAATGATCAAAGTAAGTTGAAGAGATATGTGGATTATGGCCACTTACTTTCCTCCTAATTAAGCTATCTGGGTTGAAAATTTTCAAAGTAAAAGAAGAAGTAATTGTCCTATTCATGGTGGTTAGAAAATCAATTAAGTAGCCTATCTAATCTATGAAAATTTGCAGGAGTGTAGGCAGTTCACTAAAGGATGCCAAAACACTCAGGAAATATAAATTACAATGAATTATTGTGCTTTATGTGTATCACATGGGTTATGCATTACACAAATGCATGACTAGCACGTCTATCTGTGGTAAAAGTCACACGACCGACTCAAAAATTTAATTGCAGGTTCTTCATTGGCCAAGAAAATATCGTAGTGGGCCTAGAAAATTATAGAAAAATTACAAAGGCTAAATCAAGTAAAAATGTAGAGAGAAAGTTCCTACAAAACAACCAATTGGATCAAAGAAAGGAAACAAGTGGAGTCATCATTTTGTATTTGTGTGTTTGTTAATTATGGGTTCCAAAAGTAACTTCCTTACAATTAGTTGTTACCTACAAGGAGAATACAAACAATTGGATGATGTTATTTCTTAAACAAGAACCAACAAAGTATTGAAAGTAATGGAAATAATGCATGAAAAAAACTAAATTAAAACTACACTAAATAACACACAAATAAGCTTGTGAAACAAAGAAAATCGACAAAGGTATAGGAAAATGATCCTCTTTATTGATTTCTGGTGGTGGAAGAGTTATAATAGTATAAAATATACTTGACGAGAGTTATTTGAGCAATGGTGCTAAAAATCCCTCAGTAAGGATTTCTCTTTCTCAATCTATTTTACAAGCTCTTTCTCTCTTGGAAAATCATAGAAAACTCTCTACAATGATGGAATTATTCTCACAATGTTATGTTAGATTACTTGGGAGCAATTTTGGCAGCATAACAATGCATTACTTCTTCTTGTTTTTGGCTCTACAAGAATGTGTATTTACAGAAATTTTGGACAATCCCTCCCTCCTTTGGCTCATCAATGTGTTTGTTTTCCTCATAAATGAGATGTGAGCTACCATGTTCTTTCCATTAAGGCTTCTTGGGTCTCAATGCTCGAATGGTCAGCCCATCATATCAAGAGTTGGAGTGTTTCTTAAGCAAGTTCGTGGCTTGAGGTGATGACTGGTATTTTCACGACCCACATGACTATCGAAGAAAAAATTGTGTGGTCATTAATTTCAAGCAATGGTACACTTGCACGAGTAAATTTTTTAATTGAACCTTAGGAAAGATTTTTATTTTTTAGTCTTCATGATCCTTTAATCTAAAAATGTAATCTATCTATGTTGGTAAATGACTATGAGTGTCTTCTAGTGCACATATATGAGTGTATGATTTTCTCATGATAACAAATGCTTTTACCATTTGAGTCTCGATTTGCATTTTATATCGAGTTGCAACTCACATCCAAGATCCATCTAAGGACATGCAATTTTTTTATAGGGGTATTAAAATCAAACCAAGTAGTAGAATAAAGTTTGATAATCTAAATAATTTGTGTATATCCAAGGCCCATGAGAGAACACTACTGCTATTTGTTCGAGTGATCATATTGCAAAATAAAACCACTTTTGAAAACTATACTTTGATATTTATTGAATAAAAAAATATATCTGAAGATCCTTAAACAAATAAATTTTCAACCTATGGAATTGCAGGGGATGGGATTTTCATAGTTTTAACATATTGTAAAGAGTCCAACAAAATAGATGGTTTTCCCATTTAATTCTTGGTTTGAATTTTATGGTGAGTTGCAACTCACTTCCAAGAGCCATTTAGAGATATATTGTGAATTTTATTTAGGGGTATAAAATTAAAACTAAGTAGCAGAAACAAGTTATGTAAGTTCAAGAATTTGTTTTTTTCTAAGGCCCATGTCATTACACTACACGTGACTGCTTGAGCGAGTGTTTTGAATAATCTGATCCATTGTTCAAATTATGTATTGATATTTACTAAACAAAATTATACCTTTAAGTATCCTCAAATAAATCAATTTTAGACTTGTGGAGTCATGGGGTAGTGCCTCTAGTCGTAGCCTAGTATCATAAGTCCAACACAATTAATGATATTCACATATTAATCCCATTTTAAATTTTATGGTGAGTTACACCTCACCTCAAAGAGCCATTTAGGGCCATAATATGATTTTTTGCTAGTTGGGGGGGGGGGGGGGGGGGGGTGGGGGGTGTGGGGTGGGGGCGGGATAAAAACCAAACCAAGTAGTAGGAACGTGTTTGTAATCTAAAGAATTTGTGATATTCAAAGTCCCTATTAAGCCTACATTTTGATGCCTAAATTAGACCAATTTTGCCTCCCTTACACCTATTTCTGCCTTGGAAATCCATAAATATTCCACTAAGTACACCTTGAGGTATGTTTTACGGACCTTCTAGTGTACATGAGGTATAAAGACTTTTTAATCATACTTTTGTGATTTCTTAGTATCTAGAATAATCATTTTGTTTCTCTAAGCATCCAATTGGACTATGATAAATTTTATTAGACAAGGATCTTAGTGATGACAAGCCTCCATCAAATGATACATTTGGCAGCAGTCATGTACCATGCAATCATTGACTGGTACCTACACTCATTTTTTGTCTGGTACCTACACCACAGAACGCTTCTAGTAACTGTAGCAGAGTGCTGGAACATTGTGGTACTAAGATCGTTGGAGATTCTGTACCTTCACCAATCAAATTAAGCATGCGGTCTTTTACTAGGACATCCTCTTATATATTTTAAGTGATATAATAAGATTGTAATAATATTTTTTTATTTTTATGAAGCCATGGACATAAAGCCCAATAAATCCTTCGCGAAGATATTCATTCGATCTCATTGCATCTCAGGTTATTTCTCTATTTAAAGATGGCCTGAAGATGGTGAAGAGGATAATTAAATGGATAGCTGATTGAGTAATAAAAAAAGAGAGTTCATGTTGTGTATATGTACGTAATCCTTATTTATGTTGTTAAATATTTTCAAGAACAATTTGAAATTCCAATTTTCGAAGATTAATGCAAATATAATTGTTATGATATTGTGTATTTTATCTCAGTAGTCGATAAGTTCTTATAAGATGCAATTTGTTCTTAGAAAGGGCCCACCAAAGCCATCTGAGTGAACTTCCTCCTTATATTTATTTTGTAGTTAGCATTTCATTCAGTAATCGTGTGCTCTAACTTATAGTTTTATTTAATTTTTGTAGAAATTTAATCAACTATTTACTTTGTTTTGTAGAAACTTTCCTTACTCATTCTCGTAGAAAATTAATTATTTCTCATAGGTCTGGCTATGTGTGGTTTGAGATCATAGGTTGAAGGATAGATCCAATGCAGCAAGGGTGATTAGATAGGCATAGAAGTGTGAGCTTTGAAGTTTGTTAACATTTCAAGTTTTAGTTATGTGTGCGGAATTACTATGTCTTAGATTTATTTCTGAAAAGAAAGAGGTTGCTTAATTGATAAGATAGAGTTGTAAATGTTATTTACGAATTTGAATGTTGTGTAGATTAAACAGTAGTAGTAGAGAACGTGCCCTTATTCAGATTTCATTGGAGTATTTCATTTTAGATAGCAAACAAAATTCATAAACTCGTATTATAGTACACAGTTCCCTATACCTATAATAAATAGCTTCATGTACTTGTACTAAATGATTTCCTCTACCTATACTGAATGATTTCCATTACTAGTAGAAATTACAATAATTAGTGCATGAAAGTGTGTGCGTTATTAGTAATGATTGAATTTCTTTTAAATCTTGCAAATTAAGATTGGTATGAGTTAAGTTACTATATTTTCCACTATAATTGAGACTTAGATAAATTACCTATTGCTGGCACATATAGTGTATCAACTCTGCTAATTTTGATTCCCTGGTTCATAATTTAATTTGGGGTGATATATCATTCATATAATTTTTGCAACATATTTTTTGCGTCATTCTTGGGGAGATACAAATGGTAATAAGTAACATTTTGGTGTTTTTTTAATGGCTTTTAAGTGATATTGGGGATGGCCTAACGAAAGAGAGAAGATGGTAAGATGAGAGGCATGAACTAGTGCATCCACTTTCGTGGGGTTTCTCCAAAGTTAAGTTGTCCTCTCTTTCAGTAAGTAGTTAAACTTTGATGTTTTGATTTTATGAGAAGAATTAGAGATAGGAAAGGTAAGTTTGTTTCATCCAAAATCCCAGAAAATGTATATGATCCCAAAATTGTTAACCTAACTAATTATGCTAACTTCTATGCAAGGAAAACTCTAAAGTAAAAATTCTAGTGGAAGCAGTAGAGGGGAAATTACTAAGGAAGCTTGGAGCAGAAACAAAGACAACGATAGAGGAAGCTCAGACTACAGTGGGGATAGTACCTTCGAACATTGTAGATAAGCCAATGGTTGAACCATCATCTTCTAGAGAAGAGACATCTCCTATTTCCACAACTTTCAAATTTTGGAAAGAAATAATGGGCGGAGAAGGAGGAAGAGTTGAAAATCCATAGAAAAATGAAGCCTAAACATTCGGATTTCAAATTCACGACATTACTAGTAATGTCACCATGAATACCATTCCTTTGTCATCTTTACCCCACTTCCATGGTATGTCATCCGAAGGTATTGATTCGTTTCTATTCTATTTTGATATACCATGTAGAAGTCATAATTATATAGATAATGCTCAAAAGTTGAAACTTTTTTTGGCCTCCTTACCAGGATTATTGTTGGCCTGGGGATGCTAAGAATGACATATTTAAGATGACATGGACTGAAGAAGAAAGACTACAAGACTACTCAGAAAGGTTCCTTTATAACTACCAAAAGAGCAAGGAAGTTGTTCTCAACCTAGCCACAGTTAGAACCATTTTTATAAAAGGAATATGAGTTCATTGCATAGAACTACTTAACCTCATGAGCTTTGGGGTTGTTTATCAAAAATCATTTGTTGAAATTGCTAAATACGGTAAGAAGTACCCTCGTAGTCAAGATAAAGCTGGGAAAATTCCAAAAGAACTTACAAGTCAAGTTGTCAAACCCACCAAAACTTGTGTAACCAAAATTGGGAAATCTATTGGAAATTCTTAAAAATGATATTCTTAGTGTAATTAGTAACCAGCCAGATAACCTCAATAGTAAGAGGAAAAAAGAAGAGGAAAGCACTTCTTTAGCTATATTTTTTCCTTGATATAGGAAGAAACATAGTGAAAATAATGCTCTTTTAATGTCATAGAGATCTGTGGAATTTGCATGAGTAATCACCCAACCGATGAATGCCCTCCATTTCCTGGGTTGCAAGCTATTTAGAAAGGGGGGAACAAAACCACAAGATCCACCTTATGCCCCTAGGAGAACATGGAGTCAAAGAAACCCCTCTGTGTTGCAGAACCCTTCCATACAGTTTACAAAAGAACAATCAACCCCTCAAATGCATTACTCTCAATGGGGGCCTCAACCATCGCAAGGAAATTCTTGACAACAAGGTTGGAGGGAGAGTACCTATGGGAATATCCCTCCACAAGAATACCAAATATTTTCTTATCGAACCTACACATAATATCCTCGAAATATTTCTTAGTTATTGCCAGTGTTTAACCCACCCCTACTACCTTCATTTCCTCAACAACAACTACCTATGAACCCAAGTTCACAACAACTTTCTCTACCCATGGATCCAAGTCCACAAAAAATTTCTCTAACTATGAATTTAGGTCGACAAAAAAGCCACCAAACCCGTATTCTCCTTGACCTACTCAATTACCTACAAAACCCATTCCAAACTCTAACAATAGGTTAGCTCAACCTATATAGAATATGGAACTGCAAACCTTCCTTACCTATATTATCACTTTAGTTCCAATTAATGAGATTCGAATACGGTTTTGGAAGGTGTCAAATAAAACAAGGCATGTAGTGATAATTCAGGAAGAACAACCAATAAACTAACCTCTTGAATAGAAGGACATACTTAGAAAAGAGGAATATTCTCCTCTTGGTGAAGAAGAAAACCCTCCCTTGGCACTAATCAATTCTACCACATAACCTAAACCATCTTGGGAGGTTACTCAACCACCCTACCCAAAGAGATTACTTATCAAAAGTCCTAAGGTTCCACTAGGATATGATTTAGAGGCTGAACTGCAAAATATTTTTGTAAGGATATCCTTGCTACATGCTATCAAATACATTCATATCTATTCCAAGATTTTAAGGGATCTTTACATTAAAAATGCAGGAAGAAAAAGTAAGGATCCCACTATTATAAAACTAATTGGCCAATTGTCATAAACCATGTCATAGATGCCTTCTAAATACACCGATCCTGCGAATTGACTAGTGACCTTATAGATTAATTTTATATCTTTACCAAACACTCTTTTCAACCTATGTGCAAGAATAAATTTCTTGAATGTAAATATTATGCAAAAGTTGTAGTTAGAAGGCTTGAGGAAAACCCAAACACTATTGGAGTTAGCAAACAAATCTATCCTGAAACCTGTTGGAAGCATGGATGACATAATAGTCATACTATCTTACTAGGAATATCTTGTAGAGTTCTTTGTGATGCACACAAAATCATCCAAACCTAGAAATCCAGTAGTACTAGGCCGACCTTGGCTAGGCACTACTGATGCCTTTATTGGATGCACATCTGGAGAGTTGACAATTTCCAACGGATGTCAAAGCCAAAAAAATGGTTTATTTCATCCCGTCCAACCTGCTATAGAAATCCATTTATGGATAGAAGAACCATATCAAGAGGAGGAATGTAAGAAACCATTGTTAACAATTGAAAATTCTAAAGGTCTTCAAGAACAAACCAAATATCAAGTTTTGAACATGCTCTTAGCCACATTGGGATGTATTGATTTTCCACAATCCTTTCAAGAATATGAGCACATTTTCAGTCTTGAATTTGAGGAAGCATGTCATCCTTATACCTCCACATTGTTCTCCATAACAACAAGAGGTGAAAGTAAATATTCCTCTCCCCACTCTGTTGAAATTAACTATAGTAAGTGTTTCTATATTAATTCTAGTCTAGAAGCAGAGAGAAAGGAACAATTGATTCAAATGACTAAAAGTCAAGGTGGTGTTTTTGCATGAGATTACTCAGATATTAATGGGATCCACCCTGACACTTGCATGCATCACATATATACAAATGATGAGATTAAACTAGGGAGGCAGACTCAAAGAAGGATGAACCCAACCCTAAAAGATATAGTAAAAGAATAACTTCAAAAGCTCTTAAATCCTAACTTCATTTATCCTATTTCTGATAGTATATGGGTGTCAGCACTAGTAATTGCACCTAAGAAAAATGGTAAATGGAGATTTCGTGTGAATTTTAGGGAACTGAATAAGGCTACGTTTAGAGACTACTTCCCCTTGCCTTTCATTGATCATGTACTGGATACCTTATCTAGAAAAACATATTTTTTCTTTTGGATGGGTTTAGTGGCTACAATTAAATCCAAATTGCACCTGAAGACCAAGAAAATACTGCTTTCACTTGTCCATGGAGTAGTTATGCCTATAATGTTCTTCCTTTGGGGTTATGTAATGCCCCTGCCACCTTTAAAAGGGATGTCCTTGCTATTTTCTATGATCTAACGCAAGACTATGTGGAAGTCTATATGGATGACTTCACAGTATATGGGGAAGATTTAGAAAAAGATTTAGACAACATAGAGAAAGTTTTAATCAGATGTCAAGAGACCAACCTTGCCCTCAGTAATGAAGAATCTACAATGATGCTTACTGAGGGTCTTCTATTAGGCCATCATATTTCCAATGATAGAATAAGAGTAGACCCTGCTAACATTGAAATAATCACTCAGATAAAAACTCCCATCTCTCAAAAAGAAGTTAAAAGATCTATACAGAATGTCGGGTATTATATAATATTTATTCAAAATTTTAAAACAATAACGACTCCATATGTTTAAAATTTTAACCGAAGATGTCGATTTCCAGTGGGATTTTCAAAGTCAAATTTCCCTCGAAAATCTTAAACAAAAACTGACAACTTCTCTAATTATGAGAGGACCAAATTCGGCACTCCCTTTTAACATATATACTAATGCTTTAGACAAATATTTAGGGTTTTTTTCCAACCAAAGAGAGAATCAAATTCCCTATTCCATCTATTTTGTTAGGAAAAATCTCTCTCCTACATAACTAAACTACACCATAACTCAAAAAGAATTCTTATCAGTAGTTCATGCCATTAATAAATTTATACATTATATAACTGGGTATGAAGCTTTTGTACACAAAAACCATTCAAATATTAGATTCTAAATGAATAAACTTATCACCAATGCCCATGTCACTAGATGGTTGTTACTACTACAAGATTTCAATATTACTATAATTGATAGACCAAGAAAAGATAATCTTGTCGCTGATTTTTTGTCTAGACTTATCCATGTAGGTGATAGTGCAGTAGTTATCATAGAAAATTTTAGGGGAGAATGTTCTTCCTTTGGCCAAATTAAGGGGTTTTAAATTTTTAGTGGGCGAATATTTTGTATCATAGTACATTTTTACAAATCACCTCAAATAGCCCACCCT
>APFE031242042.1:195227-219873 GCA_000404065.3 Pinus taeda
TAATATTAGTATTAATAAAAATAAAAATGGCACATGGTATTGACCCATGGTATTCACCAAAATGGCACATGGTATTGTGCCATGGTATTCACCTAGAATGTAACCTATTTAAATGGGGGAATTAAACCAGCATAGATCCATCTTTACTCTAGATCTACTAACCCCCAAGAGGTATCAAATATCGTGATATGCAAACTAGCATGGAGTGAAAAATATTTCATCTCTCTCAGGGCTTGGTGGATCAAGAGTAAAATTGAATGTTGTAATTTAATGTATGTTAAACATTTTAGCTTGGTTAAAATAAAAAATAAAATAAAAATCAACTTATTAAATGTTTATTAATTTTATAAATTACTAATAGTAATTTTTTAAGCTTCAGTTTATGATAACCCATGGTAATACAAGATCTGTTACAAGATTTTATAATTAAGTAAATATCACCATGGCTAGTGAAATTCGCCCAAAAATTATATATACATATTATATTATTGATAAAATCTTCTTCCATTTTTCCTATATACCATGGAGATTCGCCATTTAATATACTTATAAATTTACGGGGGTTCTTAAAATTTTCCGTGATAGTTATTGATGATTTTCCGAATGAAAATTTATTTTCCATTTCTACTTACGTTCCATTGTATGCACATATAGCTAATTATCCGGTTACGAGAAATTTACCACAAAAATTGTCTTGAAGAGAAGAATAGAGAATCATACAACTCAATTCAAATTATACGTGGCACGAAGATTGCCTTTACCGCACTAGACCAGATCTAGTGATTAGATATGTCTACAAGAGGATAAGATGAAAAAAATTCTCAAAGCCTACCATAATGAACCATCTGCCAAAAGGACTACATAGAAATTGTTACAATCCGGGTATTACTAGCCCATCATTTTTAAGGGTGCTAAGAAATATGTAACCAACTATGAAAATTTTCAATGAATGGGAAAACCTATCCTAGTAGATCAAATGCCTCTTCAAGCACATGAAGTCATTGAACAGTTTGATAAGTTGGAATTAGACTTTGTTGGTCCAATTTTTCCTATGTCTAAAAAGAAAAAGTATATGTCGGGATGTACATATTATGTAACCAAATGGGTAGAAGCTAAAGCATTATATGCTACTAATGAACAATCTATTGTTGATCTCTTATTTAAAGAGATATCTAGCCATTTTGGTTTAGCAAGAGATATAGTAACTGATTAGGGAACTAAATTTACCTCCAAATTGGTCAAAACTATTGCAGAGAGGTATGGAATCAAACATAAAAAATCCACACCTTACCACCCACAAGCAAATAGGCAAGTAGAGTGTACCAATAAATTCATCAAGGCCATTCTCACCAAGACAATAAAACTGCATCATAAAAAATGGTCTGATAGGTTACCAAAAACCTTCTACGCTTATAGGACAACTTGGAGAAACATAATAGGACATTCTCCTTATGAGTTGGTTTACTAGAAATAGGTATTGCTTGTTATAGAATTCCAAGTTAAAACCTTTAGAACTGCCATGCAACTAGAAATGGATTTAGACAAGGCACAAAAACAAAGGCTAATGCAATTGAATGCATTGGATGAGATTATACAAGATGATGTTCGAAGGACAATGCTGGTTCAACATCAAAGAACCAAATCCCATGATAAATTTATTAAGAAGAATTTTTTTCAACCATGTGACTGGGATTTGTTGTATGATAGCAGCTAATGCAATTGAATGCATTGGATGAGATTATACAAGATGATCTTCGAAGGACAATGCTTGTTCAACATCAAATAACCAAATCCCACGATAAATTTATTAAGAAGAATTTTTTTCAACCATGTGACTGGGATTTGTTGTATGATAGTAGCTAATGCAATTGAATGCATTGGATGAGATTATACAAGATGATCTTCGAAGGACAATGCTTGTTCAACATCAAAGAACCAAATCCCACGATAAATTTATTAAGAAGAATTTTTTCCAACCATGTGACTGGGATTTGTTGTATGATAGCAGGCTTAAAAATTTTCAGGGCAAGTTGTCAACATGATGGTTGGGACCTTATGAGGTAGACACAATCTATGTCAATCAAATTTCTTTTGTAGTGAATGGCCAACAGGTTGAGATTGTATCATAAACGATTATAAAATAAGAGTTCATCAGGAAAGTTATTCAAAGTTATGAAATGCAATTAGTAAGTGAGGGGGGTGCTCCTCCTACTAATTCATCACTCTATGTCTCTGATTACTTTTTAATTTTGTATGTCTATACGTAAATAGGATTAAAAGTTCTTTTCTTATTACTAACTGTGTTTCCTTCTCGTAGATAGACAATAAAGAAGAACATTTACCTGCTGTAAGTTTATTCGTTTAACCAGCCCTGGTAAATTAGTTATGGAAAAGGAACCTATGGAGTTTTCTTTAAGTTTTTTTTCAGAATCCTTAAAATTGAAAACACTAGCGAGCACGAACAAGGCCCGGCTCGAGAAAAATCCAAGGGTATGTGAAGTGGAGTTTTCTTTAAGTTTTTCAAACTCTTAAAATTGAAAATACTGACGAGAGTTAACTGATCTGGGCTCGAGAAAAGTACACATAACAATAGTAGTTGGAGTTATTCTACAATAAAATGGAATTATTAAATTGGAACCATGACTTCATCCCAAAACGAGAAAGTTCATGTATCCACCAGTAAAAACATTATGTTGTCCAGTTACAGTACTTCCACACTATAGAGCTTGGGATATGATCAACAAATTGTCATCTTTATGCACTACTTCCACTGCAATTTAAAGATATTTTAATACCTTTGTGATTCACATAGTTTGTAGACAACAACAACTGTTTGGTTCCCTGGTAACCAATTCCTGCAGCAACAACTTGTAGTACGAGAATCAGAAATAATAAGTATTTCTATCATTTACAGTGTGAATGAAGGAGGTCTTAGTTATTTTTTAGCTGATAGAGGTCAGAACATTCACAAAAACATATTATAACACTTTGGCCATTAGGTGATATCTCCAATTATGAAAGAAACAGAAAATGCAAGCGTCTGGTTTTGGTACTGCAAACTGCACATCAAAATATTTTTTTTGTTTTTGGTTTTAATGAAAATATTATCATCAATAGGAAAATGAGTAACTTGTATTTATTCTTACTAATTAAGAGTCATTTAAATTATGAATTAAAATGTTCTAATTTCAGGTACATTATCCTTACACCTAACTCTGTCTATCATATGACTACCATGTGTTTCCCTTTTCGAAACTATGATCACGATTAGTTAATCATTATCTTATCAATCATTTAGAACTATCCACTTCTCCCCTCGTGATTGGATGCATACATTATGAATGAATACACATAAAATCATTTGATTACTTGCTACCATTACATTTTCTACAACCCATTACTTTATCACCCTATCAACATTATCTGTGGATTATTATTGTATGCCATAATCAACATCTAAATTATCATGACTCCACATTCTATCATTTTCCATAATCATTTGACCATAGAAATTCCTAGATGACAATTTGTTGCATTTTTGTTTTCATGTCGACCATATCTATCCACCCTTTTTGAAACTGCACCCATTGTGTCTGCGTCTGATACCCATTTTCTCACACTAAACCATTGATTTCATTTCCCAAGGTTTGTTTTGGAAAAAAGTATGGGGGTTGACTGACATGAGCCATTTTTCCAGCTCTATAAAGAGAAGTAATAATATCAGGCTTGTAAAATGAAATATGAACAGGTTGGATGGATTGTTTTTCTAGAGAAATTTAGTGGGTTCTATGATGAAGTGTCTCAGGTATTCGCTAATAATTTTGACAAGAAAATGGTCAAGTTGGGAATATTTGAGATGGTAGTGGATGAGGACTCAATTCTTGAAGAAATAGGGCTATCCCAAAGTGGAGAGAAATACTTTAAGGGCATGTTATTTGACGAGAATTTGTGGCAATCATTTCTAGTGACAAATTACTCAATTTTGGACCAATCAAAAGGAATTCCAAGGAGTGGGATTAAGCCTAAATTATGGACCATGATCACCAGTCTGCAAAAGTTTATGACATGTGAAGGTAGATATTCCTTCACCTTTTTATATCATCTTAGATTATTATTGCATTTAGAAGAAGGCCCTAAAGTCAATTTTCCATTTTTCGTATGGAAAATTTTACAAAAGATGTCAAAAGGGGTTAAGTTCATGGTAAAAAATACAAAACTAGTTTTTACCATCAAGGGATCATCAATTTGTTAGTTTTTTATGAGATTTAGGAGAAAAATAGAAGATGGAAGAATTTTCTTACTAAACATTTTTTTATAGCAAACCTTGGTGAAGACTCCACAGGAGATCACTCAAAAGCTATGACTGGTGAGGTAGGGGAGAGTAGCAATAAACCTAGAAAAAGGGACATCATGGAAAAGAGTAAGGACTATGAACAAAAAACTATCACACATTCTATCACAACTAATGAGACTCAAGAGGAAAAAAAGGAGTCCACACTGAAGCCAAACAAGTGCTTTAAGATAAAGCGTAAGAATCAGAGAGATAATCCAGTCACGAAAGACACCAATATAGAAGTACCTATGATAGACATGCTAGAGGCCATAGTAGAACAACCGACTTGTGTGGAGAAAGTATAAACTCTGGTAAAAGGGAAGAGATAGGATATGAAATGTCATGAAGAGTATATTACTAAGAATAGTAAACCTCCAAGCACCAATCAAAGAGTTACATGAGGCATGTCGAAGTAGGTCCCTTATATTAAGGAAGCATTAGCGAAGACAAGGGACATCCATGCATCCTTAGGAGTAGATAGTGCTCCCATTGAGGTCACTATCGAGACAAAAGAGTTAGTTACACAAACCCTCAGGTTCTTGATAGAAGAACGATTAGCAGCAAAGAAACTCAAAGGAAAAGAATCGTAGTCCTTAAGTGTATTTCAACCTTAGGTGAAGGTAAAAAGGCTTCAGAAGGAAATTGAAAAATTAAAGAAAGAGGTGTTGGAGTACAAACTACTGGATAGCCACATCAACAAGGAGAATGCCCTCCTTAGAGAGCAAAACCAGAGGCTACAAGATGAGAAATTAGAGCTGACTAAGAAGTTGAACAAGGTCATTGAGTTGGTCGAATATACCAAAGTCATCAAGAAATAACTTAAGATGGAGATAGTCGAGTTTGACCTCTCAGCCTAAGCCACAAACCAGATAGTGGCATAAACAATTTGTCATTTTTGGACTATATGGGGACATACAATAAGACACTCATGGGGGAATGTTGAGCCTGCATTTTGATGCATGAGGTCATCAAATTTTGCCTCCCTTACAGCTATTTTTACCTTGGAAATCCATAATTATTCCTCTAATTACACCTTGAGCTATGCGTTTTTGATCTTCTAGCGTATATGAGGTATAAAGACTTTTTAATCATAGTGTTATTATTTCTTAGCAGCTAGAATAATTATTTTGTTGCTCTATGTATCTGATTGGACTATCATGAATTTTCTTATACAAGGATCTTGGTGATGACAAGCCTTTGTCAAATACTCCAGTTGGCAGCAATCTTGTACCATGCAATCATTGTCTATTTCCTACACTCATTCATTGTATGGTACTTGCACCAAAGATCGCTTCCAGTACCTGCACTATAAATCTCTCATCTGGCACCTGTAACAGAGTACTGGAACATTTAGGTACCATGACTGTTGGAAACCGCATACCTGCATTGATCAAATTAAGCATGTTATTTTTGACAAAGAAATCTTTTGATATATTTTAAGTGATATGTTCAGATTGTAATAATATGTTTTTATTTTTATGAAATCATGCATGTAGAGACAAAGAAAACCTTCTAAAAAATATGCATTCTATCTCTTTGCATCTCAGGTTTTTGCTATATTTAAAGAGGGCCTAAAGATGGTGAAGAGGATCATGAGATGGATAATTGATTTATTAATAGAAAGAAACAGTTCATGTTGTGTATGTGTATGTAATCTTTACTTATGATGTTAAATTTTTTCAAGAATAATTCAAAATTTCAATTTTTGAAGACTAATGCCAATATAGTTGTTATAATATTGTGTATTTTATCTCAGTGGTCTGTAAGTTATTATAATCTGCCGGTTGGTCCTAGAAAGTGCCCACCAACATCATCCCAATGAGATTCTTCCTTTTTATTTTTTAGTTAGCATTTCATTTAGTAATAGTGTGCTCTCAGTTATAGTTGTCTTTAATTTCTCTAGAAATTTAATCAATTGTTTACTCTGTTTTCCAGAAAATTTCCTTACTCATTCTTGTAAATTATTAATTGTTTCTCACAGGTCTAACTATGTGTGGTTTCAGATCATAGGTTGAAGGATCGATCCAATGTTGCAAGATTTATTCGATATACATAGAAGTGTGAGCTTCAAATATTGTTAACATTTCAAGTTTTAGTTTTGTGTGTGGAGTTCATTTCTTAGATTTATTTTTCATAAGAAAGAGGTTGTTTAAGTTATAAGGTAGAGTTGTGAATATTATTTTGTGAATTTTATTGTTGTGTAGCTTAAACAGTAGTAACAGGGAGCATACCCTTATTCAGACTTTACTGGACTATTTCATTTCAGATAGAAAATAGAATTCCTGAACTAGTATTATAGTACATAGTTCCCTGTACCTATACTAAATAGTTTCCTGTGCCTGTGATGAATGATTTCCTATCTCTATACTAAATGGCTTCCGATACCAGTAGAAAAAGTAATAGGTAATGTGTGAAAGTGTGTTTTATTAGTAACGATTGGATTTCTTTGAAATTTTGAAAATTAAGATTGGTATGAGTTAAGTTACTGTCTTTTCCACTATACTTGACAAATAGATAGATTTCCTGTTACTGGCACATATAGTGCATTAGCTCTACTGATTACAATTCTCTAGTTGATAATTGAATTTGGGGTGACATATCACTCATATAATTTCTCCAACAATCCCATGTGAGCATGACACCCAGGATCACTAGAGTGAGCATTTTCAAAATATTATCCCTTGAACAAATTTTGAATTTATATTTACTGAACAAAACCATAGCTTTGAAGCTCCTCAAACAAATCAATTTTTGGCCTAAGGAGTCATAAGGGGCTAGGGGTGGGTGTCCGTAGCTATAACCTAGTGCTAGGAATCCAATCGAATCAATGAGTTTCCTATCTGACTCCTAGTTTGAACTTTGTGGAGAGTTGCAACTCACTTCCAAGATCTATTTAGGGATATGTTGTGAATTTTGTCTTGTTGTATAAAACCCAAAAATAACAGTAGAAATGAGTTTCATAAGCTCAATCATTTGTGTTTTTCCAAGGCCGATGTGAAAACACTATTCACAATCACTTGATCTATTGTTTTCCAAAATCCATACCCTTGCACAAATTTTGCATTGGTCATTATTGAAAAATCCCTAGCTTTCAAGGTTCTCAAATAAATCATTTTTTGACCAAAGGAGTCATATGAGGGGGGTGTACCTAGCTATAAATTTGTGCCAGTAGTCAACATAATTTATGATTTTCCCATCCAGGTCCTAGTTTGAATTCCATGGTGAGTTGCGACATGCTTCCAATAACCATTTAAGGACACATTGTGAATTTTTCCAAGGGTCGTTAAAAAAAAATCCAACGCTAGAAATGTGTTTCATGAGTTCCAACATGGTAATTGTCCAAGGACAATGTGAACACATTGCCCAGGATTGCTTAAGGTATTTTTAGGGACCAATGTTTAAATAAGTGTGTAGATTTCACGTAAAGGTGAAAAAATCATTATGCAATTTTAAAATTATAGTTTTGTATAATTTGAAAATCCTACTTTTGTGGAATTTGAAAACCCTAGTTTTTTTTCTATTTCAAATCCCTATTTTATATAATTTTAAAACCTTGGTTATGTTAAATGTGGACACTCCAACATAGTGAGTTGAACTTTATCTACATAGTTATACAATGTGAGTAAGCACTCTATATTGAACTTGCAACACAAGTTTCAATATTCATTCATGTTTATTGAGATGGAATTTTAACATCCTAGCTTTGTGCAATTTGAAAACCCTGTTTTAGTGTAATTTGAAAAACCTAGTAATGTGGAATTCAATGGAATGTAATTGTATGGATGGAATTGTTGTTTATAACATTATGGCTAATTTATACCCAAGAGACTCTCGTAAGTGACACACACAAGTGACATAATTAAGTGACTCCCCATAACCAATGTACATATGTGATACTCTTCAAAGTGAGACACATAGTCAAGATGACACAAGATAACTACCATAAGTGACACAATCAAGCATAAATGATCTGATGAAATGAATAGAAACCATGATACACCATAATAGGTGTCCAATATAGGTGATAAACCCTTACCAGGGTGAAAGCATGAATATGGGTTTCACTTTTGGGCCAAATGCGGAGATGAAATTTGAATTTTTTCCTCTTTTATTGAATTTAAGCACTGAAAATTCATATAAGCGCTGCGAATTTGATTCAGATTAAAAAGACAAATTATAGAGAACTATGTCGTTGTCCTAATGATATTTTTTACAAAAAGATTCAACGTCATATAATATGTCAATTTTCCATTAAATGAAATGGTTGTCCCTGCAAATTTTCACACATCTTAAGAGGTATGTGTGTGTTCATGTAGCATAACTTTGTCTAAAATGTGTAATTATTAAAATATTTAATATATATTATGCATTTGCTTATATATTATACTTTTTATATAATACTGAGAAGGGGCGGGGGTGAATCAGTATTAGCAAGTCAATATCTTTTCTATTTCCATAATCAGAATTATATACACTACTTCAGTTAAGGGAACTCACGTGTACACGCAACTGTGTTTAAGGCAACTAGGGTATATCCAACAAGCTTATGATTCAGCTAATTCATGATATGTTGATCTTTAATCAATGAATGAGCACTTCATTAACCATATAAACGGTAACCAGGTGCAGTAAAAACAAAATAGATAATCACACATAAGTAACACACATGAACACCAAGATATAAGGTTGAAACCCAATGCGGGACAAAAGCCACCTACTATTGTCTTCCTTTTAATATAAGAAAAACCTATTTACAATCTTGTATTGGTGTAGAATCATACTAGAATGCAGGCACCCACCTGTAGAAGGATACAACCTTCTCTTGTTCTCCAGCTTCTACTGGACGGGAGCTACAAACCCCTAGCTCTTATACTAGTTGTTCTGTTTACTAGCACGTAGGCATCGGCTTACTAAAGGCTGCAACCTTCACTCGTTTTCTAGCTACTACTAGAAGGGAGCTCCAACCCCATCACTCTTGTATTGGCTGATATGTTTACCAGTATGTAGCCGCTGGCCTACAGAAGGCTATGACCTTCCCTCTTCCTCCAGGGACCATGTTTCATAATTTTTCATACTGGATACTCTTGGAACACAACACCATAAACTAAAGGCCACATTTCATCCAATTTTCGTACTAGACCCATCAACAACATTGAAGCTCAAAGTCAATCACCACTACAGTATTAACATTGCATTACCCAATCAATGAATACTCAGTGATAAATCTCTAAATCACTCAACAACTGAATTACTAAAGCCCTATCATCAAAACACAGTCACCAGAACACAGAGCACAACCTAGAACTATGAAACAACCACTAGAACCGACTGCAAATTTAGATATCATATTTCATAAAGTATATGCTACTCTGATGAACCAAACCAACGTGTATATCCACTTTTACCAAAGCAAACCCACGTACAGATCTGCAAATACTAACTCAAAAATGTCATAGCTATTTTAGAATTCAGCCATACCCAGATCATAACATTTACAGAATAAAACATGTGTCAGTATTCAAATCTAGTCTATCAATGATCAAACCATATAATGATAATATACTCCAAGCCTTAAGCTCTCGATTCATCATCCATCATCATCCACATAGGTGTATCCTTGGTTCAGATCAAGTAAAGCATCACAAACACATAACCTGCATTCTAGATCTCACACTTCATCAGATATTAAATACTTGCACTTTTGGTCTAATGATCTTCTCCTCCTTATATAGTTTTAGACCTTTCTTAATCCCATGTATCAAAACCATTTAGGACCAACACCTTCGACCAAATACCTAGGGTCAATACCTTGGACTAGATACCTTGGACTAATACGATGCATCAAAATACCATGGACCAAATACCACGGACCAAATACCATGGAACCAAACTTAGTTTTTGAAGGTCTACATGCTTTTCCTTTTTTGTAAATGCATGTGTACATTATACACTCCTTTTGTTCAATTAACCTATGTGTATAGGTAGCTTGGTCAGGGTGAGCCAATGTATACCTCTCTTTCTTCATTCTTTGTAGTCTGAACTATAATTCTTTGTTTTTGTCATGTTGTACTGTGATATTTCATTTGAGTAAGTTTCCATCAAGGACAACACATGTATCATAATGCCAACAATATCCCCCTTTGGACTTGATGGCAACAACAACACCAAGTCACTCTGCGAACCAAGATATTCTCTCCCTTTGATACATTATGTTGTCGATAGTCCCCCTCAGTACATGTTGAAATCTCTAATTGAGCTCCCCCTTTGTACATGCTAAGATGTACCAATCTGTCCATGCTCCCCTTGAGCAGATGCAAAATCTGCAAAAAAAAATATTTTTCAAAAGAATAACATGACTCTACATCTCAACTAGGTGAGTATGGCCTTCCTATCACCAATTACTCATACATACATCAATCTCCCAACCAAGTGGGGATATACCAAATGTTTATACATGTCTGAAATATAGATTATTACATCGTCCTTCCCATGCATAGTGGGGTTAGAAAATAGGTTTTTTCATGACCTTTAAATCAAATGATATACATGATATTTATAACAAGGACAACTGATCTAAACAAGATCATGATAGTCATCAGCAACTATCATACACCATATGATCTTCACCATCAGCAACATCAGGATCAACAACCTATATATTTCCATCATCAAAGGAGTCACCTGAATCAAAACAACTATGTGGATCTATATCAAGATCTTATAAGATAATGCCAACAATGCATTATTAGAAGCATATGCTCCCCCTAAACCTCTGCCAACCAGAACATACCATCATCGAACAGAGTAGAAAAGTGACAGAACCATATCAGACTCCTTTTCTTGAGTTTGTCCCACTGTTTGTTCTTTAGAACACCATATACATGACTGTGCAGCATCTGACTTATGTATATACATTACTTATCTTCATAATAGCTGTGTATGAAAATTTGAATACTGAAGTTTTACACTTTCAGCTTCCCTTGGGTCTATTATGTCTGCAAATTGAGGTATGCCACATCTTTCGAACAGTAATTCCATCTTCTTCGATACCTTGGATTGTGATGATGTATGATCCTTTTGGTTTGGTGTCTGAATTTTGCTCCTGCATTCCTTAACTTTATGTCCAAACTTGTTACACATATAACATCTTACATGTTTCATATTCCTTTTATTACAATCAATAGCTTTGTGACCAAACATATTGCAAGCAAGACAATATCCCTTAAAGTACCTGGAACGTGGTGATCTTTTTGTGTGATGGTTTTGAACCATTCTACCTCTGCATCTAGCTGAAACATGTCAAAAATTATGACATATAAAACATTCAACATCATTCCTTGAAGGAAATAACCGACTATCACTTCCACAGTTAGGAGTAAAATATTTTCTTTGAAGAATTTCTTTCCTTGGTTGTTGATGGGGTTGACTTTTTATTTCCTTGTTAAGCATCTGAGATTGTTCATTGGAGTTTCTTACCTTACCTTGTGAGCTAGATTCACGTTCATGAAAGCCAACACCTATCTTTATGATGGGCGAAAGCTGAACTTTGAGGATTTCATCTAACATTTCTGATCCTTTAGAAAGTCTAAGGTTCATAGTCTTTCTCTTTTCAAGTTCTTTCCTTAGACTTACTATTTCACATTCTAACACTTCATTGTGTTTGTCCTCTTCAGTGAGTTGATGTGTCACTGT
Organism: Pinus taeda; assembly: GCA_000404065.3. Taxonomy (NCBI): domain Eukaryota; kingdom Viridiplantae; phylum Streptophyta; class Pinopsida; order Pinales; family Pinaceae; genus Pinus; species Pinus taeda. The sequence goes on from APFE031242042.1 coordinate 207,253, forward strand.
GTTTATGACTGTATCCTTTTCTACCAAACTGATTTTAAGTTGATTGATTTCTTTAAGTAAATCTTCCTTTTCTAAGCCATTATTTTCATATGCCATGAGTAGTTTAATTTCTTGATCATCTTAATCACTATTTGACAAGCCATTACTATCATCATGAGTATGATAACTTCTATTACCTTCTTCATACATCTTTCCTATTTTATGAGGGCATCTAGCAGCATAATGACCAACTCTACCACAAGAAAAACATTTGAAAGCTAGCTTACCTTTGAACCTTGCAGAACCCCGTTGAAGTTTCTTGAGAAATTTTACCTCATCTTCTTCTTCTGAAATGTGTTATGATTCATAGAGTTTTTGTTTCCCCTTAGTTGATGCTTTAAATGTGGCTTCTCCCATATCTGATGGTCCTCCTTTTCTCATCTCAAAGGTAGTTAAGATTTCGTGAAGCTGTGTCATAGTGATATTTTACAGATCTTGTTTTTCTTCTATGGCAGACACTTTTGGGTTCAAATTTAGCATATAAGGATCTCAAAACTTTCTCAACTAAGACAACTTCCTTAATTTCTTCACCCAGATTCCTCATACAATTGACAATCTCATATATACGTAGGAAGTAATTGGCTATGCTTTCATTACTATGCATCTTAAGAGTTTCATACTAAATTCTGAAAGTTCGAAGCTTAGCACATTTTACGTGAGAGTCTCCTTTGCAGCTTCGAATGACTTTGTCCCATATTTCTTTCACTGATTTGAGCTACATGAATTTGAAAAACTTTGATTTTGAAAAACTTCCCAATAAATTAGTGACAACTTTGGCATTGGTTTCATAATCCTTTCTACCTGCCGTATCTATAGGAATTGTTGTTGGAAATGTATATCCTTTTTCCACAATTTCCCAAAGATCTGTTCCAGGTAATTGTAGATAGGTTGTGGTTCTTATTTTCTAGTAAAAAAAATTTCTCCCATCAAAGATTGGCGGTTTGATGGATCCCATGCTCTCTTGATTATTCATTTTGATGGATCTCCCTTCAAGCGATCAAGCTTCTTCTGAAGTACCTACTCCAATACCAATTGTTGGAAATAATACTGAGAAGGGGGGTAGGGTGAATCAGTATTAGCAAGTCAATATCTTTTTCATTTCCATAACCAGATTTATATACGCTACTTTAGTTAAGGGAACTCGCCTGTACACGCAACTATGTTTAAGGTAACTAGCATATATCCAACAAGCTTATGATTCAGTTAATTCATCATATGTTGATCTTTAACCAGTGCATTAGTACTTCTTTAACCATATAAACAATAACCAGGTGCAGTAAAAATAGAACAGATCATCACACTTAAGAAACACACATGAACACCAAGATATAAGGTGGAAACCAAATGCGGGACAAAAACCACCTGCTGTTGTCTCCCTTTAATATAAGAAAAACATGTTTACAATATTGTACTAGTGTAGACTCATACTACTATACAGGCACCCACCTACAGAAGGCTACAACCTTCTCTCATTCTCCAGCTTCTACGGGAAGGGAGCTACAACCCCCTAGCTCTTGTACTAGCTGATCTATTTACTAGTACGTAGGCACTGACCTACTGAAGGCTGCAACCTTCACTCGTTTTCCAGCTACTACTAGAAGGGAGATCCAACCCCTTGGCTCTTGTACTAGCTGATATGTTTACCAGTACATAGGCGCTAGCCTACAGAAGGCTATGACCTTCTCTCTTCCTCCAGGGACCATGTTTGATAAATTTTCATACTGGATACTCCTGGAACACAACTCCATAAACAGAAGGCCACGTTTCATCCAATTTTCATACTGGACCCATCAACAACATTGAAGCTCAAAGTCAATCACCACTGAAATACTACCATTGCATTAACCAATCATTGAATACTCAATCATCAATCTCTGAATAACCCAACAATTGAATCACTAAAGCCCTATCATCAAAACACAGTCACCAAGACGCAGAGTAGAACCTAGAACTCTACAACAACCACTAGAACCAACTGCAAATTCAGATATCATATTTCATAGAGTATACACTACTCTGATGAACCTAACCAGCGTGTATACATGATTTTACCAAAGCAAACTCATGTACAGATATGAAAATACTAACTCAAAAACTTCACAGCTATTTTAGAATTCAGCCACACCCAGATCATAACATTTGCAGAAGAAAACATGCATCAGTATTCAGATCTAATCTATCCATGATCAAACCATATAATGATAATATACTCCAAGGCTTAAGCTCTTGATTCATCATCCATCATCATACACATAGGTGTATCCTTGGTTCAGATCAAGAAAATCATCACAAATCCATAACCTGCATATTGGACTTCAGACTTCATCAGATATTCAATACTTGCACTCCTGGCCTAATGATCTTCTCCTCCTTATATAGTTATAGGCCTTTCTCAATACCATGGATCAAAACCATTTACGACCAATACCCTGGACCAAATACCTAGGGTCAATACCTCGGACTAGATACCTTGGACCAATACCATGGATCAAACTACCATGGACCAAATACCACGGACCAAAACTTAGTTTTCCAAGGTGTACACGCTTTTCGTTCTATGAAAGTGCATGTGTACTTTATACACTCCTTTTGTTCTGTTAACCTACATGTATACACAGCTTGGTCAAGATGAACCTACGTATACCTCTCTTTCTTCATTCTTTGTAGTCTAAACTGAAATTCTTTGTTGTTGTCCTATTGTACTGTGATCTTTCATCTTAGTAAGTTGCCATCAAGGAGAACACCTGTATCATAATGCCAATATATATTATAATATATATATATATATTATATATTGTATGTATGTATGTATATATATATGTATGTATATATATATATATATATATAATATAATATATATATATTGTATGTATCTATATGTGTGTGTTGTGTGTGTGTCTATATTATATATATATATAATAATATATATAGGTATAATGTATGTGTATATATATATAATTTATATGTATGATATATATATGTATATATATGTGTATATATATGTGTGTGTGTGTATATATATATATTATATATATATATATTATATATATATATATATTATATATATCTTGAGCATTGATCTATATAAGCAAAAGTATAATTTTTATTAATTTTCAAAGTTGGCAAAGTAATATTCCAATTGAATTTTGCAGACACATGAATGCATGTAAGGTAATTTTCAACTATTTAAATAAATTGAAAAACATAAAGTACCCTTGTGATGAGTACCTGTAAATGAGGATAGTCGTATTTTTCGGAATCTTTTCGTTGTGTATGTTTATTGTATTGATTTTTTATTCAACCTCTTTAAAACAATTCAAAACAATTTCAAGCATTTTGTTTAAAAGAAATTAGATGAAAAATATCAAATGAATTCAAAAATGACAAACTCATATGCCATTATATAAAGGATTCCTTCACGACTCAAATGTGATAAACTCTTGTCCAGTTGGGGTAGCTCAATTGGCGATGGTCGTGGAGTGAATTCTCACCGAATTGTAGATCTTGGGTTCAAATATTGTGCTACCCTCCCCCTGTAGTGAGGGTGAATAATGGACATGTAAGATCAAAAACCAAAGAGTCCTATGATTGAAAACCAAAGAGTCCTATCAAGCTTATAAAAAAAAAAAAAGTGATGAATTGTTCCACCTAAGGAAAAATTTAACCCTAAGTTTGTCAGGGTACAGAATCGAGTTGTAGAAAATTTTGTAGAAGGGGTGTTGAAATTGCTAATTTTAGGACTCAAGAGGCTCGATCAAGCACCTAAATTTCAAATTTAAATAGCTCGATTGAGGGTTTCATAAACCCTCATTTCAAACATATATGGTTAGATTGAGCCTCTATAAAAAAATTGAATGACATAACATTAATCTTTTTCTTCATTTTCAAATTCCAAATCTTATTAGAATTTTTATTAAAATGTCATGTAAAATTTTTATTAAATCCAATATTAATATTGAAATATTATTATTATTATTAAATAAAATGATGAAATGATATTAATATAAAAAAAGAAATATTATTATATTTTAATATTACTATTAAATTTATTGTTCCAATTGGGATATGGTCCAATAGTGGGGACAGCCTGGGTGTAGTCATGACTGGTACCTGGGAACTTAATACCATTGTCCCCTACATGCTCAATGCAGGGGTTGCAGTGACCCTTGACATGATTGCATGCTGGGGAGGTGGGCAAGGTGAAGGGATTGGAGGCAAGGCAAGGTATAATGGTAGGCGAGGCAAGACGACGTGCAACCTTAGAGAGACAACTCTAGGAGAAGGGTGGCATCATAGGGCTGTGGAAGGACATCGAAATTCGAAGAACCAAGGCTGACGACAAATGCATGCGGACTTTAGACATTTAATTCAGCTTCATTTGAAAATTGTAATTATGTTCTTGCAGGGGTTTAGCTGGGATGCAAGGGTTTCTGTCTGGGGTATATAAAATTGCTGGTGGCAATGGGGAAGGCAATTTGTTTCCATTTCCTCATTCTGCGTCAATACCTTCTCTGAAATGGGTGGAAACCATGACTGTTGGGGGGGAATTTCTTCCTATTAGGTTGGGAAGATCCACACTCAGTAAAAAAGGGTGGGGGGAAGCTTGACTACCACAAGGAAATGTACGAGGGGCAGTTGATAATACAAGGGGGCAAGGGGAAATAGTTGGTAGGAGGCTTGGGGCATAGTGATACCCGCGACTCACAAAGCAAGCATTGGGCTACATGGAACCCTTAATGGAGTGATGACAAGGCTAGAAACTCTCGGTGGAAACCCAGTAGGGGGACTCGAGAGTTAAAAGCACTAAGCCTGAGGCAAAGGGTGAAAGGTAACCGAACTACAAGAAGCATATAGAAAGAAGTGAAGGGGGTCTGTGAACTCGGCTTGGGAATGCGCTGGTTGGCCTGTATACAAATGAGAGGCATGGAGAGGGGAAAAAGGGCACTTCAAGGGGCATGGGTCATGGAATTCCCCATTGGGGGTTGTGCACACCGCTCCACCATAACATGACTATGGGAGGAATTGGCAAAGATGAGAAATGAGGAAAGATACATCCTGTGAAAAGAAACAATGAATAGGTGAGGTGGTGCATAACTGTAACTTTGTGTTTTAAATTAACTTACTGTGGATGTCATCTGTATTCTAGACAACATGTTATTACTCGTGCTGCGCAAGGCTGTGGGCATGATAGGAGAGGGTCGATGCTTAGGAAATATAAGGGGCCCAGCATGTTGGAGCCACGCAAGGGCAGAAAATTAGTAGAACAACTCATAACCGAGGAAGTAAAAGCTTACCGAGAGGGGACGAATGCTGGCATTTGGAAATTACTAGAAGAATCGGAAGAGGAAGTAAAAAAAGGAAGCGAGATAGAGGAAGAGATGGATAATTGGAGGACCTTAGTGCCGGATCTGAGCAACAACGACGGAAGAATTACACAGTTCAAGCAAACTCTATACTTGTACCAAATAATGAAAAGTTTACTAGGTAAGGCAATGGAGGAGGTCTCAGTGGGAATGGCGATGACACAACAGGCAATGCTAAACTACAAGAAGGATATGGATAAAATCCTCTTCCAACTGCATAAATAGGATATTAGGCTGGATAGAATCGACTGCCATATCCCTTGCATACTTGAGTTGAATGATATGCTAGGAGCAACCGTTGAGGATCTAACACCTGTTGTATTTGTTTGTGAGGAATAGAAGGATTAGACTTTTACCCATGCATAATTTTGTCTTATGCAGATAGCTTTTAATTTATATGTTGAAATTATCAGTTTATATAGTTATGTAGTGTATGGACATGAAATAGAGACATATATAGCCTAGATGGAAAGATTAAGACAATATTGTTTTTGGATGGCTTAGAATGCAAACTGGTGGCCAACAGACTTGGTTTCCCTCCTGGGCAAGTTGAGGCCACTTGGTTAAACTATGTGGTGTAAACTTTCTTATATTTACTAGAAAATGGAATGGTCCTACCAAGCTTAATAGAAAAAAATATATATTAAATTGATTTATTTTGGATTTATATAATATTATTAACTTTTTTTTTTGTAAGCTTGGTGGGACTGCATCTTTATCATGCCCAGTATATAACCCTGATAGGGGCAAGGAGATGAACTAGTGACTTCATATCAAAGAGTGCCTTAATAGAGAACCCAATCATCGTCTATCCAAGACCCCATGGACATAAAATATTATTAACTTTATATAATATTTAAAATTTTCTTACATGTATAATATATACTAGCACAACCACATTAAGAAATGTGGTGGATATATGCAATAGGCTTCAACAAAGTGTCATTAACACAAAAAAAATTCATATAAGTTGACTCAAAATATGTTAATTTTATTTAACCTAATTTTTTTATAAATCTACCATAATAAAATAAAGAATATTTTCAAAATAATGAATTAATCATAACCTAAAACTACCTTTTAGGAAATAAAACCTAAATAGTTTCAATTAGAAGACATGAAGCACTCTATCTATCTATGATGGATGTAGCTGAAACATTTTTAGATAATTTATTTCCATGGAAAATTATCATTTTCCCTCCAGGTGAATTTACAATACACATTTGAAATCTTTCATTTTAAATATGTATTATATAAAATAAAAAAATTGTTCTATGACATCACAATAAAAAATATTTATTTAAACAAAATATTTTAATTTTCAAATTATTTTAAAATTTTGAAATATAGAGTGAGAGAGAGTGGGAGATAAGGGTAATAGAGAGAGGGGGACACAAAGATGGAGAGATGGAGAGAAGGAGAGGGTCTCTGAGAAAGAGGGGGAGCTTTAGAGATGGACTTGGAGGAAAATATAGGGAAGGAACCAATTCAAGACATGTAGAGAGAGAAAGGTGGAGAGAGAGAGAGAGAGAGAGAGAGAGAGAGAGAGAGAGAGAGAGAAGGGAGAGATGCAGAGAGAATGTGTATATTTAGGGGTGAGAAGGGGGGAAGAGAATGAAAGAGGGAGGGAGATAGTCCATAGTGTTATCGAGAAAACTAGTGTCCACTCAGAGCTGCTAGTCCCACTAAGATGGGTAGCTATCTTAGAAAAAAAAAACTAAAGTTACTTGTGTTTTCCTTTATGAGAGATATATGACAGAGAAGCAGAGAGTAGCAACCTCAATCTTTCACTTGGCTCCTTGCATGTTTCCTCCCTCCTTTGACAGAGCTTCACCACTCCTTCCTCACTTGTCCCGCTTCAAAGAACACTTGTAGAGTCAAAGAATCATAATACCATCAAAGCATAGATATTTATAACCGTAAAAAATATAGGATCGGATGTATATTAACCATACAAATGCATATATCAATACAAGATTCAAAAATATACAAGAATATGGAGGAAAACCCAACTAGCTTTATTGATAGAAGTAGTAGAAGAGAAGATTACAGCCATGATGTCTGATCCAGTGCCATCCTTCCAGCATGAAAGCCCTCTTCAGCTCATGAAAAGATTAGATCACCCAATAATAAAATGTCTAACAGAGAAACCAACAACACTTCCTTACAAAATACAAAATTCCAGCCTCGCGATCTCTAGGATGAGGGATCCATATATAGATATTTGCAAGGGGGGTGAGTCAGGTTCTGGGATTTTGATTAGTGTCATTTTTCTGATAGTTCTTGGTTCCACTTGGAGATTTCATGATCTCTTACTCATCCCTCGGTGAATTCAGAAAGGCAAGTGTCAAATGGGCAGTTTCTAGAAGATTCTCTGGGTTTCCACCTAGAAAACTGCCTCTACCATTTGTCTATTCTAGCCCATTGCATCCCACAGAAGGGATTTTTAGTATGAATTGCACCCTCCATGTGTAATAGGTGAGATGCATCACACCCTGACCATGGAGCAGGTGAGATGGTCCATTTTTGACTAGTTCTGAGTAGTTTTCAGGTAGAACTTCTGGGAGATGATGTAATCAACTGACCTTGTTCCTTTAGGGTATGAAACAACACTTTTAGGGGCTTAGAAGCCCTTGGTTTATGGACATATGAGATTGGGGTTGTAGTGTCCAAATATGTCTATAACAGTTTCCCCCTAAAGCATGAGGTTGTAAATCTTCTGATGTCGGCCGAAATTCTTTATCATGAGGATCCAAGGTTTTTTGAACTGGAAGGTGACCTGTAATAAGATACAATACAATACATTATCTTCAAAATATTTTCATGATCTAGCTAAGGTGGTCATTCCCATGCTCAACTTTATAAATTCATTTTCATGTACATATGACAGACAAACGTCCGTGTGACAGACTGATGATTTTGGTAGAGCCATCATCCTTTGGCTTGGATGATTATCTGTGCCGCTATGATGTACATTTGATGTCTTTATTTTCCTGAATATATCGCATCCCGAATGGATGAAACTAGATCCGGGGTCTTCAAACTCGCTTAATCTTCACCTGATGTACAAGTCGATCCATGTGAAAAGATGTTCTGATGTTGAACATGTAAAGACATTGCCTGATTACCAGCCAATGACGTAAGGTGTTAACAGGCGTGAGAGGAATCACCAATAATGATAATGACCCTCAAGGTACTGCAGTACAATTCACATGGTGCAAATACATGAGTAGATGTTGAACACCACGCAAAATCTTCCGGTCGAAGGCCACTGATGTAAACCTGTTGCCGGAAGTGAGAAATTTTCCATTGAGGCATGTAATCTTCAAAGTACTGAAAGGGTTGTTCCTAAGTCAACTTCTTGGATAATGAGCTAATGTTGACAAGAAGTGACCTGTCGTAGGAGGGCCTTAATGAATCCCATGTCTACGACACAAAATGGAGCCAATGAATTTGTGGAGGTCAAAACAATCTGATGATACAAGGTTCAGGGTGGCAGTCATGAAAGTATGAAGTGTGAAGATATTGCAGTGGATGAGATGTTAGCTTGATTGGTGAATTCTCTGAGAGACTTCTCTTGAACATATTGGTGACACTGAAATAGATTTGTAGCGAAAACGCCAACAATGTATGGGTATGAAAGACCAATGGTGATATGACCTGTGAACGGAATAACCCAACATGACTCAATCATGGTGATGGAGTGAAAGTGTCATGTTCAAGAGCGACCTGCTACCAATAAAGTTCTTCAAGTTTTCCTCCCAATTCTTCCACAGTCATTTCTGACCAGTACCTCTTTATTTTTGTTAATCTTGAGGAGGATAACATATTCTTGTTCTATAATTTTCCCTTCGGGCAAACCTGCCACTATGTTTTAATGAGACTAGTGACAATGAAACTTGCTCTTATCTGTAATGAACAAGTATGTCGCTATTGTTTTAACAAGTTTAACGACAAATACAACTTAGTCCTTTTCAATTTTAGAGAGTCTGAAAAGAGACGGAAAGGAAACTCCAGTAATCCTTTTTCGTAGTATAATCCCTTAAGTCTGAAAAAGTATAAAATGATACGAAAGGGATGACTTTTCCGATCACTTTAACGAGCCAAAAAAGACAAGTGCTCAATCTTTTTGTGTAATGATCCCTTAGGTCCAAAAAGATTAAAATCTAGAGAAGGGATGGCACTTCCAATGACTTTAACGAGCTGGAGAGGCCAATTGCTCAGCAATCTTTTTATATTTTACAAGTATAAAAAGAGCTTAAAAGATACTCGTCTTTAAGGAACAAGTGATATTTTTGCATAGCAGCTGGTTCCAAGTAAGGTTTGGAGCTTTTCAATCATGACAGTGTAAGGAAAGTGGCTAATAGAATCACTCTTCGCAGTTGTTGCCCAAAATGGTAAACAATCAAGTAGAGGCAGATGATCAGCTTTAAAGTGGAGGTGATTGTAAGAACACAACCAAGTCTCAAAAGCTGATAGTAATGTGATCACAAATGTTATTTACTGGAAGTGGGTTCATTTTTTAGTGAGCTTAAACTCTAGGGGAACATATGCTCATAAATAGGTTTATTTTTTAACGAGCTTGCACTTTGTGGAAACATTTCTCATGCCAGTCATATAATAAGGATATCTCTCGTCAGTAGGTTCATTTTTTAGGGAGCTTGCCCCATTCGAAAATTTGCTCCAAAGACTTTTTTATGCAAGCTAAGAACGACCTACCTATGAGGTTAAAGGTTTAGAGCCTACAAACTATGAAAAGAAAAGGTCGATTTTCACTTGTATGCAAAAGGTTTGCATGGCCCCACGTATAAAGAGAGGTAGAGTTTCCAGGTTAGCATAAGGAAGTTCTCGCATAGCAAGATTGTTCCATCCTCATTTGTAGACAAAACACTTCCTTGGCTCTGTCCATCGAAATAGACAAAGGTGAATGGTGTCAGTTCCAATCACATAACCTTTTGACGGGGGAATCTTATTCCAGTCTAATCCCATTATCCTAAATGGACGGGTGTGTCAGACTAGTCATATATCCTACGGAGAAACCTACCTTATATCTGGGGTTTTCCTGCTGAAGCAGACCAGGCCACATTCCCCCTGGGTTTAGTCACATTCATTAAATCACTCTCGCTCATCAGGTGGATGGACTAGAGATTCATGAGACATTCCTTGTGCAAAAAGACTAGTTAGGGATGGAACTTGACTAGTAGCTATGTTTGAATGGGGGAATGAAAGCTGGTCTACGAGTTGGACCACTCTGCCTTCATGCGGGAAACACATCACTCGAAAGAGTGAGGAAACAATAGCTCCCATGCTGTAAATGTAGTCACGCCCAAGGAGTAGATTGTAATCTAATGGCCCTAGGACTACCATCACGTTTAGATAAATGGTTTTCCTTCTCAAAGTTATAGGCAAATTTGGAAGGATCCCTAATGGTTGATTGGTTCCTTTGTTGAAGTGTGACAGATTTCGAATCTCAGGCATAAGCGATGGCGAACCAAGCGCTTTCCAAGTAGTGGAGGAAAGGATACTCATGGAAGCCGCTTCATCTATGATAGTACCAACCATGATCATTCTATAAGCTTGTACTATGATTCATAATGGTACATTAGATGGTAGGCGGGGTCTCCCTAGTAGATTCCAATCGAAGGAAACGACTAGATTTCTTAGAGGAGGGACTAAATAGATGGTTGGATGAATCTCTGATGGACTTCCTTCCTACGGTAAAGCAACGGGTAGATTGCCCCCAAGTTCATCGGATTCTGTGTTCACAAAAAGAATTTGAACGGTGTCATTCTCATTCTCTTTGGTGACTGTATCATTTGAAGGTAGACCTTCTAAAGACAAGACTGGGCTGACTGCCATCTCAACCTGTTGACTTTGGTCCTGTGTGGACTCAGAGGGTTTATCTTTCAATGATAGATGCTTTGACTGACAACAAAGGCGTGTCAGTCAGATTTTCAACTAGTGATGGAGTCAACAAGAGTTTCTTGTATCTAGGAGGATGTCGTAGCAGTCAAGCAGGACAGTTATCCAAGTCTCTTTTAGCTTTGTCCAAGAAGGGACAACGGTGGAGGGCATGATTGCCTTCACATAGTCTACAAGGAAATTTAGATCTTCCTTTTTGTCCATTGACTTCATTTTCACTAGTTGACGGTGTACTTTCAACATGATCGTCAGAGGTTGAGGACATCGGATTGTGTAAGCGGGGAGACCAGTACCTTAAGATCCATGGGATGCAAGGAAAATCTCGATGATAGTGGTCTCCTTTGCAAATGACACATGGAGATTTAGGTTTGGATGGTGCAGTGTGTGGATTTTTGCCAGACGATGCATGGTTTCCCCCTTTTATCATTGGCTTCTTCTTCTTCTTCTCCTTCCTTTCTTCTTCTTCTGAATTACTTGGTTTTTAGTTTTACCGGCTTCACCAAGTGAAGAGGAAGAAGGAGACAGAGAAACAAACAAAGTAGAAGGTTGGGGGGTAACTCTAGTATCATCTGGTTGGTGATTTGATTGCTCAATAATCACGGTGTTTTGAATGATAGAGGTCGGGAAAAGCCATATTGGTAGGCCAATTGTAAGTCCTGGAAGGGACAATGTAGCCATATGAGGTGCACCAACATCTCCCCAAGAGGAGAAGGGACTAGGATTCCCCCCAAGGGGAAATCCTTGATTGGTGGAATCCATTTTCTCAAGCTAAGACCAACAAGGGAACAATGATGTTATTCCGATTAAAATAAATTTTATGACACTTTGACACAACTTGCTTTTTCAATTTTTAAGAGTCGAGAAAAAGCTAAAGATGACTCTAGTCGCCTTCAATTTTTAATGAGCCTGATGTGACAAGTGCTTAGATGGACCTTTTCTTTTAAGGAGTCTAAAAAGGAATGAAAGTGACTACTCTGGAAATCTAGACAAAGGGATTACCAAACCAATCGCAAAACTGCAGAATACTTTTCATGGTACGACAGTCAATCTTCCTGATTGCTATGTCCAGTGCATTACAATCGATAGGGAAATAGACACGGCTTCCTAAGGATAAAGGATATAACCTATTGTGGTCTCCAAATATATACTCAATGGTACATGGGAGCACAAGTCTGTACTAGCACTTTTCGTATCAAAGAGGAGGAATCACCCAACCTATGATGAAAATGATAGTTACCAGGCTTTACGATGCCAGAATACGTCTCTAGCCTAGACTTCTAGATGTTGTGCGTTAGGT
>APFE031242051.1:0-20544 GCA_000404065.3 Pinus taeda
TGAGTCAGTGGAGGATGATATTGGTCTGGGACCAGTGGAGTTGTACTCACTATGACACTGACTTCAGGTTGGTTGAGACTAGTCTGGGACCAGTGGTACATACTCTGAGACTGACTTTGAGTCAATATGATACATCCTCGATCATTTCTTCTTCTTCATAACTCGGATAAAAGAAGAGCAAAACAGAACAATGCAAGAGTAGAGCAGAACAATACAAATCAGTATAGGGTAGAATAAGACAAAGCTGAACAGGCAAAATAGAGTAGATTAGGGCAAGGATCAGGCTATACAGGGCAGTTTATTTGATGGATGAATAGTAGCGACTGATAGATAGATTTCAGATGAAGTTCTCCCTGGTTAAGAGGGAGTGTTAAAATTGGCAACTAGGGCCAAACTTCTTGTGCATCATCTTATTCATGGCTAATAATATTTTTAGACTCCTCTCGTCGAGAGGTGTAGGATTGATATAAAGATCATCTGATTCTGATAATTTTTCATGGAGATATGAATTTATTTTGATTATGGAATTATTATCAAGTCGACCTACAACTCATGTAGGCTCAAAAGTCCAACAGTCGCATCTATTCAAATACCAACGTTGTGTATAAATACAAGAGGACTTTTCCTCATTTGCACTCACTCATCTCATCACATCTCTCTCTCTCTACTACACAGAAAAGAGTCTCTTCGGTACTGTGTAGAAAAGGGTCTCTCCCTCACACATCTGAAGCCGGAAGCTACTGAAATTGAAGCTGCAATTGCAGAAGTAAAGTTTGACCTAAGTGGACTAGAAGATCTCCTCATCTGAACTGCACTATAGGTTCATCTGAACCTTCTCTGAAAGCCGCAGCTTTTGGTGGTGGAATCAAGTCAATCCGACAAACGGTTTGCAAGATATCGACTACCCTAGTTTGAAGGAAGCTGCTGAAACTGAAGTTGCAACTGCAGAAGTGAAGTTTGACCTGCATGGACTAGAATATCTCCTCATCTGAACTACACTGTAGGTTCATCTAAACCTCCTCTAGAAGCCGCAACTTTGGTGGTGGAATCAAGCCGATTCGACGGTCGGTTTGTGAGATATCATCTGCCATAGTTTGATGATGAAGCCGCTAATGCTGATGTTGCTGATCTAGGTTTTGCTACTGTTGATATAAATCAGATTTATTGTACTATTTCTCTTTGCTAAATTATTGAGGATAAAAGAAAATTTGATCAAAGGGTTTCCCCACACATTGTGGGGTTTGTCCCTCGCTAGCCGCCACATCTTGTGTCTCTTGTCTTGGCTTGTTTTCTGTCAATCATTGAATGTTCTATCTGCACTTTACTTTATGTACATTTGATTTCTAATCTATGGAATATAATAAGAAAATGAAGTAAACTGTTATAAGCATAGAACATACCTTAACTTAACAATATAAAAAACAATCAATAGATATATATGGTTACTAAAGGAAAACAACAAGTTATTACAAAGGCGGCACCATATTGAACTATTTCCATTAGGTTGGAACATCATAATAAGAAAAAAATAGATATCGTGGAGAAGTAGTGCCATAGTGTTGTGTTGACTTATTGCTCATACATTTAATGCATTATCATGAGTATTACGTGCTAAAATAACACATATTTTAGAAGACATGTGCCTCACTAAAGATACTTTCAACATATTTGTCAATTAAAGGAAAAACATTAGCTACAAAGTGTTTTGAGCAAGTGTGTACTTTCAACAAACCTAGTTTTGAAAGAGAGAAAATTCACTGGAGAGGAATTGTGACATCCAAAATGATCTAGCACATAGGCCTTTAACCATAATTTCATCCTCTTCTCTTTCTTCGACTACATTCTCTCTCCTCCTATTCTGTTCTATAGAGGAGAGGTGCAAGTCCTCATTCTAGAGGGTGGATTTACTTATATAGGTGTCAAGAGCTTCTCATCATCTACCCTCATCCATTTCAAACTTGATAGCACTTCCACTATCGCATGTAAGAGCTTGATAGGGTAGCCCATGGTATAATGTCTTTATGGTTTACTTTCTAACACGTCATTCACATATGAAATGGATTCTAATATGCTTATTTTATAGCTCTTCAAGTTCATGCGGCTGTTTTGTATATGTTATCATGTTACAAGGAGTGTGTTGTCATTACAATGCACTTATTTAAATTTTACTTTCATATAGAGCACATTACTTTCATATAGGGTGCATATTCTTTTCTACTTTTCCATCTAATCACTATAGGAATTTTAATTAAGAAAATCATCACGACCCTCTATAATTTAATTTACATTTTAATCTTTGTCATCTTTAGAGCACTCAAGGGTAGCATTATCTGTTGGATTATTTTAGACTTACACTCAAATTACGCACAAACATCTTAAGGTAATCCTCGTGAATAATTTTTTTTTAGTAGTAATCCTCATTGAGATAAAGACACTAAATGATTAAACAACCACATGCATTATATCACTAAGATAAGGGTATTTTAAAACTTTTTTTAAGGCCAAATTGATATTAAAATCCTAAATAATTATTTTAATTTAAAAATTAAAACTATTTTAATTGTCTTAATTAGAAATTAAGACAATTCGTTCGATTAAGTTAAAAATTAATACATTTCATTGAAAGAGTAGTGGCAAATTATGAAAACGAAGAGGGAAGTAAACACAATGAGGGTTGGAGATAGGTAATTGTTATAAACAGATCAAACGAGAAGTAGTAGGTTGACTGGTCAATTCGTTTGATTAAGTTATAAATTAAGACAATTCGTTGAAAGAGTAGCGACAAATTATGAGAAAGAAGAGAGAAGTAAACACAATGAGGGTTGGAGATAGGTAATTGTTACAAACAGGTCAAATGAGGAGCATGAGGTTGACTGGTCGACTCTTCCGACGAAAGCATTTTTTCATTGTTTTCCCTCTTGAATTACAGGGACAAGTCCAACCTCACCTTCTATTGCAGGGGTTTTTATAGGGCTAGCCTCGCCTCCTTTTGCAGGGGTTTTGATAGGGATAGCCTCACCTCCATTTGCAAGGGTTTTTAGGCTCTTTGTCATGCATTGGACTCTACCACTACATCTAACAAATTGCGGAGTGTAAGCTTCTAGGGAGCTAGTGGCGGGAACATGGTCATAAACTTGGAGGCATAGGAACTCTAGGAGATGAATGTGATGAATACGAGGCATCACTTTCCATGTTAGAAACCTGCCTCTAGTGGTTCGAGAGCCTACATCTAGGGCCAGAATTAGGCGAGAAAATCGTGAGTGATGTGATACGATGTTGTGGTCCTCTATTTCGCAAGGCTTAAGCATCTCTAGATGTTAGGGCTGGGGGACGTGGACGGGGTTGCTATCGGGGCACTTTTCAAGCATTGTCGCAATATTTTAGAGCTCATATCCTTCGATTGGTTGAATGATGATGAGACAATGCTATAAAATGCGATGTCTCTTCACTCTTTGTCTATGGCAGGTTCTCGGAACATCAAGTGGACAATCGATTCGCAACTCTGGACTAGTCTTCTGAAATTGGTTGCGGTGGATGTATTGTGCAGGGATATAACCCTAGATGCGACTTTCAAGTCGTTGCTTTTGGAGAGTTTAAAGGTTCTGTGCGCATTGAATTATGCAGAGCAGTCACTACACTTGCAATGTTTGTGGTGATTGATGATGAGACTGTAATTATTGATCCTGCTAGGGAAAAAGTTGCAATGCATCAAGGTAGTATTGGGTTCTGTTGGATCTTGTAAAGTCATGTCGAGAGGGGTAAAACGAGAAGAAACAAAGGTACATTTCCCTTTGCATTACTTTCTCAATATTACTTATTCATAAGTGATCATGTTAAACCAAAATTCCCAATTTATAGGTCAGTAGGTCTCTTTTTTCCTTGCAATAATTTCCCTTTGCATGAATTTCTCAATATTATTTGTTCATAACTTATAAGTGATCCTGTGAAACAAACATTCCCAATTTATAGGTCAGTTGGTCTCGTTTTGCCTTGCATTCTACACAACATTCTCAATTTACTTTTCCATGGATGATTCTGTGAAATGAATCATCACTATTAGCTGCACTTGTTAGTTGTGTGTAGTTGGAGAGTCAGTTTGCTTCAACATTCCTCCAATTACATGTTGAAAGGCTCAATCAGGCTGTCCACGAGTGAATTTTATGTGTTCTTCTACGGGCCATAGCAAATTTATTAGTCAATGTAGATGTTGCTAAAGTGATCAATGCATATGTTGCCAAATTTGTTGTTATGGAAGGGGGCATTAGCATTTTCATAGTCTTTTGTTAGGTCCCCTAATAGATGGGTTGTTGCGGAGGCTATGGAGGATTGTCAAACCTGTCTGTAGGAGAAGAGCACAAGGTGTTGACTATATTCTCTTTGTTTATTTTTTAATCTAAAAACTAAAAATTAAAAAGTGAATCTTTATTTTCCCCTTTATCATGCACCATGCCTTCATTGTGCAAGTTGGTGGTGCTTCCTACTCATTGTATGTATTAGAAGTGAAATGTAAATTATAATTATCATTATACTACTTCATTTTGCTATCATCCAAATAATAAAAAGTTTTCTTCCTTCTTTCCAAATAACACATGAAGCTGATGCTTTTTTCTTTGGCTAAGGGTGTTATTGCAAAGGTAGGTGGCATATGGAAATTGGCAGATCTTGTATTCAAATGGTTGTTTGGTAGGAAAAGGGTTATGGTGAGCTACAAACTTTGATTTCCAAAACTTGACACATAAAAATCTGAAACTAACAATGATCTGTATCTTTAAGAGTTCTCTTTTATGATAATAGAGCCGCGTTAAATCATCTAGCAGATAGATAAGTCTTTTTTTTCTCTGCTTCGCATAAAAAGTGTGCAAATAAACCTCATAGTCTTGAATGATGTCTTGATGGAATATGTCTTTTCTCTACTTTTGTTAGAGAAACAAATATTACTTACTTTCTATAAGATTCAATCTCTAAATAGAATGAAAAGTAAGCCAGACTATTTGAATTCATTTTAGGGACACTCTTCGCAAAATGTGCCTATCATTACTCCTTTCAGGTTTTGAATCATTAAGGATTGGAGCAGGGAAAATATAGGAGCATGGAAAAAAAAGGAAGAAAAACCCAGGTAATGCAAGGAGAGAGCTAGCAACTGGGGAATCAATTGTACAAGGGTGGGAGCCTGGTCTTGCCAAGTCAGAAACCTATAAAAAGTTTAGGGCAATAAACTCTCTCTGTTATTGTTGTCTTTGCGTGTTTCTGTAGGCAAGGATTTTAGCAATAAGTTTGTAACTAGTTCCCCTGTTGTTGCATATCTTGTGCCATTTCCACATCGAATTTCCTTTCCATCGTACTATATCTCCTGCGATCGTGTTGTTTGCATAACGAATTTCCTTGATGTTGTACTGAATCCCTTGCTATTGCATATATGTTACTATTTGCATAACCGATTGTGTGGGGTTAATTAACCCTATGTTACAATGTTTTACTATTTTCATATCAGATTGTGTGGGGGTAGATAACTCTTGGCCTCAGCAAATAGGATGCACGAAGAAAATTTCCATGCACAGGTATGTGCAAGGCTTCACAACATAGAAAGAATCATTTCAAACCATCCATGTCAAAACAAAAAGAGTTATGCCCACAAAAGCATAGCCCGCATAGGTAACAAGCTCTAAAATTTAAAGTGCATATAATTACAAATGTAACAGCCAACCGAGGACCGAATACTCAATGCTTTGGGACTGAACTTCCCAGTTGGACATGTCTACTCATCACACTAGGTTACACTTCATTTTAGGATCATCACTTATACCAAGCGATGTTCTAGCAATGGGATTAATTATCTTAGTTATCTTTTTCGATATGAAATCCAACTACCCATAAGTGTCTGTCAAGCCATAGCCTTGTCTCTAATTTAGGAGAAAGCCCACAGACTTTCATATCTATCATCAGAGCTAGTAGAGGTTGATCATAGTAAAATAAATCCAAACATTTCATCGATCTCCTCTGTCCAGAAATTGTGGGATAATTTTTAGGAACATATTTCTTATGGTACCCTCATGCAAACCAAGGGGTAACATCTTGCTCCTATTGGGCACACATGTCCTTCTTGGGATCACTTGAGAATCCCAAATTCTCAAGATAAAGCTTCCAAAGTGAAGTCCATAATCCAAAGTAACCAATTCATCATCTCCAGATTGTAATATCCATTTTTGTTGTGTTTGATCATTGTTGAAAATAGAGACACATTAAAATCCAAATAAAAATATTTTTGGATCCCCATCACCTATGGACTGAATGGTCCATTTTCAAAAACTCTTGTATTCCCAACAATTTCATCGTCTGTAACAACATCTTGAGAATGTCCATTTCTTCCACAAAGAAGAGAGATGGCAACCAATATTTCAGGGTCTCTTTGAGCAATTTCAATGGACTATTTGATTAAACAGTCTACTCCTCACTAAAATTTCTAGTAATATTTGTTGTTAGAGTTCATTCCAAGACAAATGGGAAATATGATATGTTGCCTTTATGTGATACTGTAAGTTTGTAACTTGTATATTCTTTGAAAAATCCCACAATTTCATTAATCATGGTCTTATAACTATTTATAGGATATGATTTCACTTCTGTTCTAGGAATTCTTTCATGTTATAAAATCATTGCATTTAAAAAGAAAAAAATGTCTGTTAACTAACTAAAATCAATTTCCAGAGCTAAAATTTCAATGCCCTTTCATATGTGCACTTACTTGTACATATTTATTTGTTTGCCTGTGTGGCATCTAAGATCACCATAGAGGTTGAGAACATTTCATGCCAACTGAATATTTGGTTCAAAGATGCCAAGTCTACATTTTCCATGTTGATTTTGATGCATTGATATATTCACATCCTATTCATTATGCTTACTAGTATATGTATTGCCTGTCATGCAGCTGAAAAGTATGTTAAGAAGAAAAAAACCGGAACAAGCACTTGTATAATCAGGAAATGTAGCCTTATATGAAAATTTTGATGGTTAAAGAGAGGATGATACTTATTAGGCAGTCAGTCCAGTTCATGGTTTGTAAGAGGCTCAATGCATAGAAATTTTGTTTTTGAGCATTTGAATCACGATGTACAATAACTAATATCTTCAATAGCATGTATTGAGGATTTCCTTCCTATTTTACTCTGCTACAAAGGTTATTTGAGCCTCACTTTGCTACCTTCTTCTGATCTACACCTTTGATTTGTTGAAGAGGTTGGCTTTTTTAAGTCCTGGTAACGAGAACTCAAGTGTGGTTATTGAAGGGATTTCGTCAGATACTTCTGGAATACCTTTTTTGTTAAGGTTACTCGGTGGCAAGCCCTCATATTTCTAGCAGTCAGAGAAGTCTAAGTTGGTTGGAGATGAGTTCCTCTCAAAGGTAGACTACTAACTGTAGTATACGAATATAATTAAACAATATTAGTAATTGAAATAAACTGCCATATATGTAATTGAAATATGCTTAGAGTGTGATATTGATGATTTCGATGATATGTAGGTATTTGATGTAGCATGCTTTTGTTGGGCCTTGGATCTTAGCACTTGCTCAATTATTTATGAATCTTTATCTATATTCTAAATACTTTCAATACACTAGTTTACTTTGGGCACAAGTGTTGTTTTCATATATATATATATATATATATATATATATATATATATATATAATTTATATTATAATGTTTCCCAACACATTCTTCTTCGTATGTATGCATTTGTGTTTCACTACACCATGCAACTTAGACAACAACACTTGTCCCAAAGTAAAATAGTGTTGTGCCTAACTCCATCAACCATCAATGCTCCGCTCACATCTAATGGTAAGTATTTGCTGCTCCGAGGTATGGACATACTATCATTCTTATCCTATGAGGAAGGAGAATTAACTTTTGAGCAAACAAGGTAAAAATGTGTAACACTGCCTGTTTCTGAGAAGGTGTTCTCCACTAAGCCTAGTCTCTCCCTCAACATCACAATCTTCCCCTTTGACAGGGGCTTAGTCAAAATGTGTAAAAATTGCAAATTCAAGGGAACATACTCAAGAACCACTGCTCCCTTCTTGAACTTATCTTCCAGGGAATGGTACCAAATATCGATATGCTGGGAGTGATCGTGAAGTATTTGATTTGTAGAGAGTTGAGTAACTTTGATTGTCATAACACGTAAAGCCATCAGCGCCAACACATCAATGCCATTGTTGCTTGCTTCCAACTGACCTAGGATATCATACTTGGGACCACAAGTTGAAACAAAACCTAGAAGTGCTCTTCCTAGAACTAGCCTCACCTTGCTCTTTTGAATCCATAAAGCTATGCAACATCAATTTTCCATCCTCAACATACCTTAACCGATAATGAAATGTGCCCTCCAAATAGTGAAGCAAATGCTTTGTAGTAGTTGAGTGAATTTTCCTTGAACTAGCTCAATGTGTTTATACAAAGAAAAAAGCAAATATGAGGTTGGTTATTCACCAAATACTGGAGATAACCTCTCTTTCTGAGAATCTTCAGCCAATTAATCTAGCATTGTACTTCTATCAGCTCTTGTTAGCCACATGCTTCATCTTATACAATGACCAAGGTTCAACCATTGTTTCCAAAGAAACCTCATGAGTATTTTTTTCTTAGGATAACACCTTAAGGAAAACCATTCAAGTACTTTTCCATGATCCATGGATGGTAAATTTGGTAAAGCAATGGCCCTAATTAGGGTACTTAACTGCTCGGGGATTAAGATAGTTGAATCTGTAACCTCCCTAACTTTAGGTGAGAGGTCCCACATTTGGCTCATGACAACTTTTTATACGTGGCTTACATATCAGTGAGCTAATTAAAAAAAGAAAAAGTTGTTTCTTGAATTAAATGGACATATATTAGACCTTCCAAAAGTAGGCTCTGAAGGTTGCTGACTATCACAAAACCTATGAGCTATATCAATAACAGAAAACAGACTATTCATGGCTTTAAAAAACAAAAATACATCATTGTAGAAGTCAGAGTATCTGTCTGTAGAGTATTTTATAGCTAAGGTTCATGAACGAAATCATTTGTATGCCCATTCTGAGAAACTGAAATGGTCCAAACACCTTGCTCCATTCCCAATTCCTCTTTGAAAGGCCATCAACTACCTTGTTCATGTCCCTCCTTCACTCTGTCATTAACATCACTAAGTGGTTTTGGTGTCATGCCTTGTGGGCCCTCTTTGCTTTGTGGCTGTTATCTATGTTCAGATTTAAATATTTTTGTCTTATTAGAAAATGTCAGAGTTCCATCATGTAAATTTATGATATCCATGAAAACCATTGCCAACCTCACATCATTAATCAAGAATCCTATTTCTCCATCCAATATAATATAGTTCAAGTCAAATTGAATTGTAGAAACCTTGCTTGGGTCCTCTTGATATTTATCCCTAAACGTAAACATATATTTCTCCTCACAACTTTTGTCGCATCTTCATCTGTTATTCCTTTGAAAATAATAAGTTGGTCCACCTGAGCTTCCACCATCGTATTGGTAGATTATGGCCTACATATTCACTCAATAGTATCTCAAAGCATTTTGACCATCTTCATCCAGTGTCTGATGACTTGGAAAGGTTAGAGGAAAATCCTTCTCAATCTAGCGTTTCCATTTCTTAGTAACACATGTTTCAAAAATAGCATTCATGGTGGTACTGCTTAGAATACCACCACCTTTTGTTCTCTCAAACCCTTGATCACCTCTTAGAATAAGTAATTTTTATAACATTTCTCTCTCCTTTGTGTTCGAGTTCCAACAAAATCTTGCCAAAGCTCTTTTCTAAGATCCATGGAAACACCTCCATAAACAAGGCTCTCTAATTCTTCTTTCCAAACACATGACTTTGCATATGAGCCTAGAGCAAAATTTGCAACAAAATCACCCACTATGCTACCATTTGTGGATGCATCCTAGATTGGATCGCTCTACATCATTAAATTCTTCTTATGAATCCTCTAAAGAGACAATATTGCCATCTTTTAATAGCTTGGGCTCCCACAAAGAAAGTCGTTTTTGTTAGGTCCCTATACTACTAGTGTAACCCCTTATTGTTATTAGTACAACCCCCTTATTATATTGTTGTGCTCATGTAGTCCCCATCTTGTTATTATTGTGCCCCATAGAAGCCCACTATTGTTATTATTGTGCCCTTACATTATTATTGTTAGGTTGGCTCTGATTATATTATGACCCCTTAGGCTCCTATATATAGAAAGGAGGTCTTGTCATTTGTATCATCCAAGAATTATTCATTTGTGTAATGTAAAGGAGGTTTCCCCCTCGAAGAAGCTTATTTCAAAGGCGTTCATCTATCTTTTCTATCTTTTTGTGAGCTGGTTTCATAGTATTTGGTATCAGAGCTTTGGATTCTAGGGTTTCGCTGCTCCAAACAAGTCATCGTGGCATTTTCACTGTAACTTTTTCCTGCAACGTTTCAGAAGCTACAAAAAAAAGACATTTGAGGCAAAATCATTCTAAACTTCGGGTCTGCATTTTAGAGCTTGTCTAGCTATATTTGCAGAGATATGATCCGAGGAAATTAGGGTTTTTGTAGACTCCTGAATTACATTCCAAGCAAGTGACCTGGGGAAAATCGTCATAACTTTCTCTCTGAGCAACAAATTGAAATTTCGTAAGAAGTTATAGAAAGAGGATCGACTGTAGTTTTATGTGCATAGTTTTAGATCCAAAGGTCTAAACAGTGACACGTGGCACATCGTACAAGTTCACTCTACTGAAACATTATATAATAAGGTCATCTTAGGAGATTGGCCATAACTCTTTCTTGGAGAATCAAATTCTGATCAGAATTGCGGGGTTAGAAAGAGGACTCAGAGGGCCACTGTAGGAGACAATTTCATAACTTTTAGATCTGAAAGTACAAAGTTACAATCATTTCAATATTGAGCTCCTGAAATCAAGAAAAGGCAATATGAGGAAGTTTGATGGAAAGGATCCAGTAAATTGGATACTACAGATGGAGCAATATTTTGATCTACATGGTGTACTACTGTTACAAAAGGTATGTATTGCACATCTTCATATTTAGAACAAGATCAATTTTTATGGTATAAAGGGCTTTGTTCTTGTACGTAACTTGTTATGTGGTCAATTTTCATGGAGGAAATGATAGCACATTATGAGGATACAAAAAGAAACACCTTCTTTAGAGAAACACCACAACAGTTGGAAGAAAAAGGAGAAAAAGGGCTTTGTTACAAAGTGGAAAGAAACATTATGGAAACAAGGAAGTCTACCCCTCACAACTATAAATATGGAAGTGTTGTTTCTCCTAGCCTTCCACAACCTACAAGGGTTACACCACAACAATTGGAAAAAAAAGAAGAGAAAAATGGCTTTGTTACAATTATGATAGCAAATACATTAAAGGTCATAAGTGTGCTGAGAAGAAATTATTTTATACTGATTTTGGAGAGGCAGAAGAAAAGGATCAAGAAACGTCAAAATAAGAGTATACACACCAGGAACCAACCCCAAAGAAAGAAGAAATGAATCTGACCATATCTTGTAAAGCATTGGAACGAATTACCAATCCTAAAACTCTCAAGATAGAAGGACATATCAAGAAGACAAAGGTTCAAGAAGTGAATGATCACATCAAGAAAGAAGAAATGAATCCGACCATATCTTGTAATGCATTGGACGGAATTATCGCTCCTCAAACTATCAATATAGAAGGACATATCAAGAAAAAAATGTTCAAGAATTGAAAGATCACATCGAGTCTCAGGAAATCAATCTGACCATACCTTGTAATGCATTGGAAGAAATTACCACTCCTCAAGCTCTCAAGATAGAAGGACATATCAAGAAGAAACAGATTCAAGCAATGAAAGATCACATCGAGCATCAACAATAAGTTCTCCATCTTTTAAAGGATAACGCCACTTTGGTGCAGAATCAAATGAAACAACAAGCAGATCAACATCACAATGAAAGAAGTTTTGATGTAGGTGATTGGGTCTTTTTATGGCTACATCTCAAGCAAGCTATTTATGATAAGGAAATGTTTGCAATGCTACACGCACTTAAGAAATGGCGACCTTATCTAATGGGAAGACACTTCAAGGTAAAAATGGATCATGAAAAAATGGATAGTCTTAAATACTTTTTAGAAAAAAGATTATCTTTAGAAGAATAGAAAAATGGGTCACAAATATGTTGGGTTATGTCTTTGAAATCATCTACAAAAGGGGGAAGAAAAATGTTGTTGCAGATGCACTCTCAAGAAAGGATGAGGATGTGGGAGAATTGTTTTGTGCTATTTATATTATCCAACCAGATTGGATAAATGAAGCAAGGGATGGATGGAAGAAGGATGAAGAACTGTGGCCACTCATTCAAAAGTTGCAGAACATCCCAATTCAAACAATATTGCGAGAACTTGACGAGGAAGGAAAAACCATATTGGAACTTGGAGCAGCCATAGTAACAAGAACCTGACAACTACGAAATCAATCAATTTCAGAATATCTCAGCAAGTGGAAGAACTTACCTGTTGAAGATTCCACATGGGAGGACAAGAATTTTATACAGAAGCATCAAGAACTACTCAAGCATTGAGGACAACACTTTTTGAAGGAGAGGGGCATGTTAGGTCCCTATACTACTAGTGTAACCCCTTATTATTATTAGTACAACCCCCTTATTATATTTTTGCACTCATGTAGTCACCATCTTGTTATTATTGTGCCCCATAGAAGCCCACTATTGTTATTATTGTTCCCTTACATTATTATTGTTAGGTCGGCTCTGATTATATTATGACCCTTAGACTCCTATATATAGAAAGGAGGTCTTGTCATTTGTATCATCTAAGAATTTTTCATTTGTGTAATGTAAAGGAGCTTGCCCCCTCGAAGAGGATTATTTCTAAGGCGTTCATCTATCTTTTCTATCTTTTTGTGAGCTGGTTTCAAAACAGTTTCCTTCCACTGTTCAGTTCCTTGTTAATGACTTAAGCAATTTTCCTCTTCCTAACGTAGAAACCCAGATTCTATTCTATGGCATCTAGAGATGGTCTTATTTGTGACCGTTATTTGGTTTTGTGGTTTTCCATATCCTACTTCACATCATGTATTTTGGATAGCTTGTCAGGAGAACTTCTCTCCATGCTAGTAGTAGCATTAGGACGTGTATCATAAAATGATTAAACAAATGATTGCAACTTTCACTTGATAGCGAATCTGAGCTAGATATTTGGGTAGAATTCACGTAATTTTCTAGAAAGAACTATCATCTTTCTGATCTCTCCTCAGATGACCAACTCGAGAAATCTAGAACCATTCCATGCTATAGAAAATAGCTACTGTGTAAGCAAAAAAAAAATGCCAAAATTAAAACCAACATCTTTTGAGGTAAAGGAAAAGGGAATCCACATGGCCTCATGTCCATCAGCTCAGAAAAGATCTTGCCCTCAAAAATATCACTGGCCGGGTGTCAAGGGGATCTATAAGTACATATGGGACACTAATGACTATGTTATTTTCTATGAGGAAGATGGAGGTAAAAACCTTCAGTTGCATGGGTTTCTTGATGTTGACTGGGCAGATGATAGGCACAATGGAAATTATACCTGTGCTTATCTATTTATCTTGTTTTGAAGGAGTTTTGAGTTGGAGTAAGAGGAAATGAGTGGTTGCCCAATCAAGTATTGAGGGAGAGAACAATGCAGTTTCTTAAACAACCAAGGAAGTCATTTGATTGAAGAAATGATGAAAAGATATTGGGTTTGAATAGGGACCATGCCTATTTGTTGTGACAAAAAATGCATGACATAAGATGTGTTTCTAAGGAATGATAGGGGTATCAAGAATGAAAGATCAATAATGGTGTATTTACCAGATAGTCAAGTTTCCAAGGCCTTGATGGCACAATGAATCACGAGACAACAACAAACTGGACAAAACACTAAAATCGTGAGGTCACATGGTTGATTTCCATGACACATTAATATTCCCTATGACAAAATCCTCTTATCAGTGCTCTGGGATTAATAACTTGTCTCATCAACTCAATGTCACAACAGATTATGGTAAATCACAAAACCATTTCTCCTTTTGAGAATATGAGAAACCATTTAGTACTGAGACATTTAAATAAAAATTAGAATCATTGAGGTTCTCATGCACTATGAAAAAACAAACTAACAATCATCTTCATCATACTATATGCCACTGTCAAATTTATGGTTTAGATTTCAATATTTTTGCCTTATTAGAAAATTCCATAGAGGTCCATCATGTAACTTTATGATATCCATGAAAACCATTTCCAAACTCACATCATTAATCAAGAATCCTATTTCTCCATCCAATATAATATAGTTCAAGTCAACTTCAATTGTAGAAACCTTGCTTGGTCCCTCTTGATATATATCCCAAAACATAAACATATATTTCTTCTTACAACTTTTGTCACATAACCATCTGTTATTCCCTTGAAAATAACAAGTTGGTCCACCTTAGCTTCCACGTTCTTATTGGTAGATTATGGCCTGCATATTCAGTCAACAGACATATCAAAGCATTTTGATCATCTTCGCCCAGTGCCAGATGACCTGGAAAGGTTTGAGGCAAATCCTTCTCAATCTAGCTTTTCCATTTCTTAGCAACACATGTTTCAAAAATAACATTTGTGGTGGTACTCCTTAGAATACCACCAGATTTTGTTCTCTGAAACCCTTGATCACCTCTTAGAATAAGTAACTTCTTATAGCATTTCTCTATCTTTTGTGTTCGATTTCCAACAAAATCGCATCAAGGCTCTTTTCTAAGAGCCATGAGGACACCTCCACAAACAAGGCTCTCTAATTCTTCTTTCCAAACACGTGAATCTGCATATGAGCTTTGAGCAGAATTTGCAGCAGAACCAAACACTATGCTATCATTTGTGGATGCATCCTAGATTGTATCACTCCGCATCATAGAATTCTTCCTACGAATCCTCTAAAGAGACAAGATTGCCATATTTTAATAGCCTGGGCTCGCACAAAGAAAAACTTTTGCTTCTACTGTTGGGTTCCTTGTTAATGACTTAAGCAATTTTCCTCTTCCTAACATGGAAACTCAAATTCTATTCTATGGCATCTAGAGATGGTCTTATTTGTGACAATGTTTTAGTTTTATGGTTTTCCATATCCTACTTCACATCATCTATTTTGGATAGCTTGTTAGGAGAACTTCTCTCCATTCTAATAATAGCATTAGGACTTGTATCAGAAAGTGGTTAAACAAATTATTGCAACTTTCACTTGATTGTGAATCTGAGGTAGTTATTTGGCCAAAATTCACATAAGTTTCTAGAAATCACTGCCATCTTTCTGATCTCTCCTCTTATTATTCCTTGTAAATTGTTTCATATTCATGATATTGCTACAAAAGTTGGTGGCGCATTGCAAATCCATATATATCAGGGCTGAGTTCCAAACTTAACTAATTGCATAGCCTCCCACACTCTAACCTTTATCTCGATAGTGTATTTCTCTATCCACCATTACATGATCATCTGAGAACCCTTGAGCAAGAGATAAGCTACAAAAAGACTCTCTTTCACGTGATTATTAATCCCAGAGCACTAATAAGAGGATTTTGTCATAGGGAATATTAATGCATAATGAAAATCAACCATGTGACCTCACGGTTTCACCGTTTTGTCTAGTTTGTTGTTGTATCACGATTCATTGTGCCATGAAGGCCTTGGGAACTTGACTATCTCGTGAATAAATCATTATTGATCTTTCATTCTTGATACCACTGTCATCCCTTAACAACATATCCCATTAGAATGCATTTGTCATTTCTTGTGTCTTCTTACATATTCTGAAATTTTCCTTCACAGTGATTATGACACATGAATAATGGATTAATTACATCTTCTCCATCTTATCAAACCCTTTCGTTCTATGGAGACACTTCTCCTCAAAAGGGTGAAAGTCCCAATCCACATTTGCACTTGTCTGGCAAAATGTGACGGACTTTTGACCCATCCCACTCCTTTTGTTTGAGTACTCTTTGGATGTTTTACTCAAACATGGCTTGGATTTTAATGAAGAATAATATTAATAAAAGAAGGAAGTTTTTATTGCAGAAGAATCATATGAATTGGAGTCACTTATAGGAGGAGGTAATGAACACTTTTCCTTCTTGGTACCACCAGCCATAAAGAGAGAACTTAGAATTTTTGTGATTTTTTTGCCTGGAGAGATTGACTACTTGGGCTTCTTGGAATCCTTACCAGTTTTGGACTTTCACTTAATCTTAGCATGATGATTTGTAGGGTTGAAAGGCTTATTTGTAGAACAAAAAGTGTCAACCATAACTGATGATTTTCCATGTGAATCTCAGAAGAATTATCCACCAACCACCCAAACATCCTAAACCTGTTCAGCGAGGCCTCGGGTATGGACATTAACCTATCCAAATGAACCATATTCTTTTTCAATACGAATGTTGTGGTTCAGAGAAACCTCTCGCGCATTCTAGGTTTCCGAAGAGGAAATCTGCCTTCTAGGTACCTAGGAGCTCCTCTTTTTGATAAATTATGGCAAACATCTCATTGGGAAAAACTCCTTGACAACTTAAAGAAAAGATGCCAACACTGGACTCACAGGGCTCTCAATTTTGCTAGAAGGTTAGTGCTTACCAAAGCGGTCCTACAGGCTATCCCGCAATATCTGCTTTCCATCATCTCGGCTCCCCAAGGAATCCTTCAACAAATTAGAACCATTCAGAGGACGTTCCTTTGTACAGGTAATGCAGAGAAAAGGAAGTGGTCACTAGTTGCTTGGAATAAACCGTGCAAACCGAAGATCTTAGGCGGGTTAAACCTTCTAGATCCCTTCACCATAAACAAAGCTTGTGGAGCCAAACTTTGGTGGAAATGGATGCAGGAGCCCAATTTACCATGGGCTCGCCACTGGAAGGCCCAATATGCCCCCTCACGAAGTAACCAGGAATTAATTAGGATGCAAGAGAGTCCAGAGGGCTCCCCAATTTGGAATCTAGCGAGCAAAACCAGGGAAATTATTCAGGAGAATAGCTTCTGGGAAATTCGCAATGGCAAAACAACCCTCTTTTGGGAGGACGCGTGGAAACAACATCCCAAATTGGAAAAACTAGAACTTGCAGAATTACAAAGAAAACTGCAAGAACAGGGGAGGCTAACGGTTCACCACTATTGGTCGCAGGATAACAATGACATGGCATGGAGAAAATGGGCAAAAACCGAAATAGAGAACATAGGGGAAGGGAATACAAATGCCAACAACTTGAACAACATATTAGATAAAAGGGAAATCAGGAAAGAAGAGGACAGCGACAAGCTAAGATGGGGAAATCAAGGAGGGGGTAACTTCACACTCAAAGAGGCTCGATTACGCATCGAAAAGGTAGAGCAGGTGGACAAGGTAGCTTAGAGCAGTAAGGTTTGGGACTCCCAAAGTTGGCCAAAAATTAGAACCTTCCTTTGGCTGCTAATGCAGAGGAGGATGCTAACGTGGGAGAATCTTCAGAAAAAAGGTTTCAGTGGCCCTTCAAAATGTCCACTCTGCAATAGGGAAGAGGAGACCATGAACCATCTTTTCAACAATTGTGACTTAGCCGACACTCTGTGGAATTGGGCCGAAAATGTCATGAAGCAAACAGACAGAAACAGAGACTCTATCCAGGAGACCATTGAGAAATGGAGAGGAAATTTCTCGGGCAATCAAAGAGTAAACACCATCTGGAAAATATTACCAGGGTTCATCACCTAGACTCTATGGAAAGAGAGAAACATAAGGGTGTTTCGTGATGAAACAAGAAATATTACCCATTCTTTTGAGACCATCGAGAAAAACATAAAACAACTGGTCATGATAAAATGCAAAACAGATCAGAACGATAAAGCTACGGGTGAAGACTTACAAATTTTGAAGACCTTTGATTTGGACAGAGAGGCTGAAAGTCTGACGATCAGGCATCAACAGGAACTCAAAACCACCCCAAGCATTTGGAAGCGACCTCCACCCGGCTTCCTCAAGGAACTTTGATGGAGCCTCGAGAGGCAACCACGGTCTCGCTGGCATCGAAGTGGTCATCAGGAACAGCGATGGTGAAATTCTTCATATTTACAGCAGAGCATTAGGAGAAGGCACGAACAACGAAATGGAATTTACAGCAATGGAGCAGGGTCTTAGAATTCTGCCAAGCCTCCGAGTGGGTGCTACTGTAATAGAGGGGGACTTTCAGCTTGCCATCACAACAGCCAAGAGAATGTATGCAGGGGTGAAGGCGAGCAAGGTAACGCAGCATTGGAGATTAGCAAATGTCACAGAGAGTATAGCAGAACACTTGGGGTGGCTGAAAGGGTTGGTCTTTCAAGCGGTACGTCGCAAGGCCAACATTGTAGCAGAACACTTGGCGAACGTCGGCATAGAGAACCCCACCATGATTTGGGACAGCTGTTGGCAGGACGTCAGCTACCCGGATTTAAAAAAGAATTGCATCCAGCTCTCAAGGCAGGATCTATTGAATGAAAGATAGGTGCGGGCGAGCGAGGTATGTCATACGCATAACAGAATGACAATGATAACAGTGAATGCTAAGAAAGGAAGTAAAGGATGGCCCGAGAATGAAGGACAAACAGGTCAGGAGCAATCAATGCTCAAGCAGGTGAAGGCAAATCACAGTGTTACTATGACCATGACAGGAGAGCGCCGCCAATATAATATCGGGCGAAGGGACACCTGGATAAATACGAAGAAAATCAGGAAGGGTGATCGCAAAGGAAATCTGAGGGATCATCAATGGTATTTCAACCCATTAACTAACAATTATGACAACCGGACAAGACAGCATCAGGGCAACAAGCGAATGGGTTACGGCGTGATGAGCAACACCATCTATTTATATAGAAATGCAAGCTCCAGAACGAGCATCGGTTCTGCTATAGACGAGCGAAAGAGAGGTTCCTTCATCTTCAAATTGCCAAGTGCTCATTTTAGTGTAGGAAGCAGGATGGCGAGTGGAGGAAGTCGGAATGCGGCGGCTAACAAAGATTTGAAGCGGGCCAAAGCGGCTTATGAGACCCGCACCTCCCAGAGGGAGAACTGGAGGATCGAAGAGCTTGAAGCCATGGTGAACGAAGAAGAAAAAAGCGTGGACCAGCAGGAACTGGTTAAGGAAGTGGATTGGGTGCAAGACCCTGGAACGGTCACCACGCGGGCAACGCAGTTTGTAAGGACCCAAGCGGAGATGTGGAGAATGAAAACGATGTGGCCAAAGCTATCAGCATGCAAGGGGACTCTGCCAACCAGCTGCGGCAGGCTCAGGAAACTCTAGCAGCGGCCAGCGAGGAGCACGCGGCCATTTTGGAAGGCTTGGACTTCAAGATGAGCAGCATGGAACAGCAACTCGACACTATATCGAAAAACTTCACAGTTCTGATCAGTCTGATGCGGCACACCATAAATCAGGAGGGTCGTGCCACCGAGGAAACTTTGGAAGGGTCAAAGAATCCAAATGCTCTTCCTTCACCCTCTCAGGCAGGCCAGGCCAAGGCATCTGCTGCGCAGGACAAGTCCAAGAACTTCATCGTTCTGGATACCTTCTGATTTTCTGTTCACTGTTGGGTATGCTTACTGGGGCTCTTTTTTCTATTTATGCATGTCTACGGCTGTTAGGGGTTTTTTTGAAAAGGGCTACTCTGTTTCAGCCCTATAACTGGTCTATGGTCAATTGGGTGTCAGTTTTTTATGAGATCCCCCTTCCTCTGCTGCCCTATGTGGTATGCTCTGGGGTCAAACGGGTATAGATAAGGGTAAGGATAAGCTGAAGAAGGCCTTTTACTGCTTTGGCAGTCTTTTTGTAAACTATGTATTTTCGTATAATATAACAACACTGATTTACACAAAAAAAATGTAACGTAAACCTTCGAAATCGGAAAATAAAAAATAGAAAAATAACAAAATAAAAATAACCCTATAAAAACATAATGACAAAAATACAAATGACCATGGTATTGAGAACCTATGGTATTGACCCATGTTATTCATGTGGAATATAGCCTATTTAAAAGGGGAAATTAAACTAGTATAGATCCCTTTCAACTGGAGATCTACCAATCTACCAAGTGTCGAGAGGGATCAAAACTCTTTTCACTCTAAAAAATGTTTGCATCTCAAGAGATTTGATCCCTCTTAGCCCTTGGTAAATTTGGATTTATCTAGAGTTAAGATTGTTCTATTTCTCTTTTCACTCTAAAATAGATTTGATCCTTCTACGCCCTTAGTAAACATATATACCTTAAATCACAACGGGTGCCAAACTTATTTAAATTATTTTCAACATGTTTGAATTTTTGACACACATGTTAACATGCCTTACGAGAATAAAACCCTAGTGGAGAGAGAATTAAACCACCTAGCTATGAGTTAAGCTCTTATCCTCTGATGTGATTGAAAAACAAACACAAAGTTGAAATTATTATTATATTAATA
>APFE031242056.1:0-26638 GCA_000404065.3 Pinus taeda
CTATCCCTACATATCCCTGTTAGTCATAACACTCTTGAAAACCAAAGCAAGTCACATAAATACAAACGAAGAATGCTACACAAACATCGAATACATAAGATACATCCAAAATGTTAGCTCCTTAAAGTTCATTAGCTAAAAAGGACATAAAACATGTTGCAACATCAAGTTATGCACCATTCCAAACCATACCTTTTTTCCAATATGTTAAGCAGCAGTGGGGTTCCTCTTTTGCAGAACGTCCTAAGCCAACATTATAACATCTCAAGGAAGCACAAAAGTTTCTTCTACCTTACATGCAGTCACAATAGTCTACACAAGTACATATAACTAATCATCAAAAGGTTGTATTTACAACATTTGGACTAATCACAATATGCATCCCCAAAAGTATACTAAATTGAACAAAACAAAACAAGATAGAAAAATGTGAGCCTACAAACCAAAAATAAATTATATAGATATTAGCTAATATCTTCTTGCATGTTTTCTAATGTTTTATAAGTTCAATCTACTCAGATCTCCATCCACTTCATCCCCTCCTAAAAATGTTGATATCAATGTGGTGAAAATAACTTGTGAATTGAAAATAAATAAGAGTTTAGAAACTTAAACATGTGTCAATTTTTTACTATTTGCTTCAAATTGGGATGACAAACCTGACTATTTAAAAATAATCAAATAAACCTTGAAAAGAAGTCTAACCTTCCAAAACGTGTCTTGCCTTAAGGTCAAAAAATTTGATAGCATGCCTAATATTAATGTATTCACAAGAAAGAAATTGCTTTCCCATCAAAAATATAGTTTTGCCATGTCCCAATTAAAAAATGATGCAGCAAAACATAGTTTACAAGGTTGCAAAAACCCAAAGAACAAGAAAAAAGAACTAAACAGTTGTCCTACTTAAAAATTTGGATAAGTGACAATATATTTTGGAAAAATTGATGTCTAGATGCATGCAATACAATAAATATTGCTAGGTAGAAAGGGGTCTTGGTTGAAATCTTAAATCAGATATTTAGATATCCACAATATTGTTGAAACTTGAGACACTTATTTTATTCACTGAAATTCAGGGGTACATTGGATTCTTGAGCATAACAATTGATGTTCTACAATGTTATCCAGCTCGTATAAAAGATGTTGCTTTGATTGCTATTGCAGATATATTTGTCCCTTGATGTTATCAGAACACTTATTTTAACCACCCATTGAATTCTTAGATTCAAAGGTAAATGTGTTATGGCAAATTTTAAACAGTTTGTCCTACTTGAAAAATTGGATAATTGAGAATATAATTTGGAAAAACTAACATCTAGATGTATGGAATACAAGAAATGTTTCTAGGTAGAAAGGGGTGTTCATATGTTTAAATTAGATATTTAGATGTCCACGATATTGTTCAAACTTGAGACACTTTTATATGCATTGAAATTCAGGGGTACATTGGATTCTTGCGCATGAAGTCATCCATCAATTAGAAAGAAGTAAGGCTCACCTACTACTAGAGACCAGTTCTCCCTCAACCTAAAACACGCCTCACCATAATGAAAAGAGCATTCAACATATTGTTTACTTTGTTACAATCGTCAGTAACTATAATACTCATTGACTCAATCCTAAAACAATTCATTGATATTCTCTGATAATAATAGTGCATTTTCAAGGATGATGAATTGCTGAGAATGAAAGAACTTGAAAGTAAGAAAGGAAGGTTAAACTGTTAAGGCAAAAGGATATGGATTGAAGGATGAAGATAAAATCCACCTAGCTTGATTTGGCGTAAAAGAACACCAAGTTTTTCTATCACTTTGATGGAAAAAGAATCAATTCTATTTGGAGCATGAAAAATGCAAATGGACTTGACATAAAGGGGTTCCATGACTTGGTTGAGCTAGTTAGAGACTTTGGAAAACAATATTCAAGAGCCAACTAGGGCTAATATAGCAAACGTCATCCAAGTGGTGACACAATTTCCTAGATTAGTGCCAGCAGAGGACAATAAAGATATGTTTGAAGAAATTTCTAGCTTTGAACTTCATATCGTTCTTTCTTCAATGAATACGGAAAAAAGCCTAGGGCTTTATGGGTGGACGCTTGAGTTGTTTCTGAGTTTCTTTAACCTAATGGGAAATTATCTTCTTAGGGAGGTGGAGGTTAGGTTAATTAGAAAGTACCTGTAGCCACCAATGCCACATTCATAGTATTAATTCCTAGAGTTGATAATCCAAATTTTTCTACCAGCCAATGGCATTGACAATTTCCTTTATCGATCCAACAACCTTGACCTTTGCCCACACCTTCTTGATAACTGCTACCATTCCCTCAATTCCACACTCAACAAACGGCCAAACCAACAACCATGGAGACCTCAACAATGTTGGCCAATTAAGCAAAAAACAAGCATTTTTTCCACCTCTCAGTAGCCTAGAAAACAACATCCTTTGAGGCAACCAAAGTTGCCTACCTAGCCTACACCTAATCCCAACAGATAACAAGCCCAACTAGTCTACAACAACATAACAATAGACCTTTCAACTTACTCTCTCACGACCTTAGATTGTGAGGGGCACAATTTCGATCAAAAAAATGATAGAAAACCCAAATCCAGAAATCACTTTCAAACAAAAGAATGAAGAGCATCCAATACCTTCTCTTCTTACTCAGTTTGATCTAGGTCGAAATATTTCTCCACTTGAAGAACAATATGAAATCCCACATTTCTGGAAAGACTAGATTAGCCCAAACTTAAGCTTCAATCTGAGTTTGATATCTTAGGGGAATGAAAAAAAACATGTGTCAATATCTTTTTGTTGCAAGATATCAACAATGTGCCCGTTTATAGTAATGCCATAATTGACTTCCCAAGAGGAAAGAAGCAGGATACTAAAATCATCTCAACTAGTAGGTCAGCTTCCTGACCTTATGTTGGGAAATATTGGTACTTTGATCTAGGTAGACATGTTGTAGAGGTTTTCATAAGGAAGACACTCATCCCAAAGTACATTTATATTTATTTGGGAGGAGCCATCAATGTATTAACTAAATACATCATGGAGAAGTTAAACCTTCAAAGGATGTTACGGCAAAACCCCATTGTTATTCAAATGGTTGGCAGATTCGCTATTAAGTGAAAGGGATCCTCGAAGATGTAGTTATGTTTACTGGTTCAGAATACCCAACATATTGGATAGTGATGTAGAAGATGTAGTTATGTCTATTGATTCTTGAGACACAAATCCCCATTGTTCTTCAAATGGTAGGCAAATCCACTATTAAGTGGGAAGGGGTTCTTGAGAATACCCAACATATTGAATCGTGATGTAGAAGCAATTCATGAGAATACCCTAACATATTGGGTAGTGCTACATACTAAAAGTGGGCTTAGTGGTTATCCTATCATATTGGAAAGACCTTGGTTGGCTATTGGCTCATATTGGTTACAAATCATGAGAAATTACAATCTACCATGGCAACTTAGTTCAAAATATTACCCTGTATTCCCTTGCCCATTGTTTCCTTTATTATGAGGAACCATTGTGAATTCACCAAGACAATATAGAGATTTTTCCCTAAGATTCTTTTCATCCAATTCTCACCATAGACAGGGCCTTAAATTTGAAGGAACCCACTGAAGACACAATGCTTCCAAACTTAATGCAAAGTATGTATCCTTCTGATCTCCAAATCAGATAACATAGTGAACATATTAATGACGAAGCACTGAAGACAGAAGATCCAATGATAGCTATAGTACCTTATTCTGAGATAGCAAGCTCAATAACACTTCCATCTTCCTTAAGTACCTAGATGACTATTTTATTGCAAAGATCCTCAAATCATCTATTGTTGTTGTAGAAATCAACCCTAGTAGAACTCTTAACATAAATAAAAAACTACAACCCAGCCAAAAGCCAGACCTAATTCATTTGTTGCGGACGCACAATTATGTTTTCACTTGGGATTATTATGACATGCAAGGTGTTGACCCTACTATTTGTAAGCACCGTATCTACATGCAAGAGAGTTATATTCCTATCCACCAGACCCAAAGAAAAATGAACCCAACACTCAAGGACATAGTTAAAGAAGAGATTCAAAAATTGTTGAGTGTTGGCTATATTTAACTCATATCCAATAGTGAGTGGGTTTCTCTATTGGTTATCATACCAAAGAAGAGAGGAAAATGGAGAGTTTGTGTGAACTACCAAGACCTCAATAAATCCAGTCATAGGTAAATGGCTCCAGCGCATATCAGAGATCAACTTTTTGCTAATTAAGGCCTTTTCTAGGCCGATCTCTAAGGATTGTCAAGACCGAGTTTGAAGTTTGTTATGAGTCGGATTGAAGTCTAATTTGTTGAGCTATTAAAGGGTCGAATTCTAAGTGAACTCAGGTCTTTAGGCCAAGTTTCAGTGTTGTCAAAAGGCTAAGATTTGTTCCAAGGGCTGAGGTCTAGAGTTGTTTCTAAGCTAAGTTTAGGGTTGTCCTGGTTAATATTCTAAGTTTAATCTAGGTATGATCCAAGGTACTCGTTTACAAACCTGTAGCAACACGAGATATGTCCAAAATGTTGATTTTTTTTATCTCTAAAATTTGAAGGTACCTTGATCTAGGTCTAATCCAAGGTACTCATTTGCAAACATGTAGCAACACAAGATATGTCCAAAATGTTGAATTTTTTCTCTTAAGTTTGAAGGTACCCTGCACATTATCATTGCATGACCCTGGGCTGAGGATACTCTATATTTTCTTCTTATTGTACGTTGGTTATGTGTTTGGTATTGTTCCTACACTATCTATGTGGTTGTCCTAAAGTAAAGGCATATTTATCTTTGACATTCACTGCACTACTCTTGTGTTTATCTTAGAGCAAAGAGATATATTATTATTCACTGGGGCAGACTTGTATACTCATCGTGGTATTGTCATTTTGTATTTGTTGTGTGATCATACATGCTTCATTGTGGTATATTCTAAGTATCAATATATGGTACAGACCTATCCTTTGTTGTGACAGCACATACCTTATACTTAAGTTTTCACTCTATAGACCTATCCTAATGTGACCTTGTGAGCCCTACAGACTCTGGCCAAGTAACTTTGTGGGGGTGACCTTATTTGTTGTGTTATACCTTGGCCTTCTCGCTATAGACCAAGACACCTATGCAAAGATTGGTGTATAAATCATGGCTTGTGCAATTGCTATCTTCACCTCTTGTAGGTTGAAACCCAGTGCAAGCCTATTCTAAGTGAGCAATGATATGATTGAGTGACAAGTTCAAGGGAAAGTAGTAGGTTCAAAATACTGACAGTTTGGACAAAGTTTACAACCTTCATGTACTGCAACAACATTGCATAAATTATGCCATCTGAGGAATGATATGAGGTTGATGATCTCATGTTTCCTAAGGCAACAATGGAGATAGCTTAAGGCTTGGTACAAGACAAATTTGTGGCTCATTGGATTGTGCATGTGAGAAAAAGCTAGCAATGACATGATTTTGTAAAAAGGGGCAGCATTGAGGAGAGCTATTTCATTCGTGATAACATTGACAGTAGTACTGTGACAGTTGAACTGAAGTAGAGGCAGTGCAGTGCAGCAGTAGTATTGACAACAATAATACCAGTACTATTGATAACAGTGGTTGGACAACTATTAGAGTCATGGTTGTATAGTGCAGTGGCTAAGCATCATAATCTATCATATTCAAACATCTTATCTTCAAGGTGGTAGGGTGGTGCAAGGCGGAGATTTAAGTCTCCTTCTATTTGGTGCCTGCCTCAGAACACTTCAGGGTGGTAGGGTGGTGCTAGGGCAAGTTGTTGTTGGTGCAGCAAGTTGGTGCTTGCAGGATGTTGGTGCATCCTTTCAGTTGGAGTTGATGAAACTAGGGGGTTGGTGCCTCCTTCCAGTTGATGCTAGTGGATCAAGGAGTTGGAGCTTCCTTCAGGTCGAATCCTTATAAATCAAGGGGTTGGTCCCTCCTTCCACTTGATGTTGGGGAATCTTAGAAGTTGGTGCTTCCTATTGTTGTGATTTTATTTGTTGTGTTATACCTTGGCATTCTACCTATAGACCAAGTCACCTATGAAAATATTGACGTGTATAAATCACAGCTTGTCCAATTGCTATCTTCGCCTCTTGTAGGTTGAAACCCAGTGCAAGCCTAAGATAAGTGAGCAATGGTAAGATTCAGTGACAAGTTCAAGGGAACGTAGCAAGTTCAAAATAACAGTGTAGACAGATTTTACAACCTTCATGTACTACAACAACATAGCATAAAATATGCCATTTGAGCAGTGATCTAAGGTTGATGATCTCATGTTTCCTAAGGCAGCAATGGAGACAGCTTAAGGCTACGCACAGGACAGATATGTGGCACAATGGATTGTGCATGTGGGAAAAAGCTAACAGTGACGTGATTTTGTAAAAAGGGGCAATGTTGAGGAGAGCTATCTCATTGGTGATAGCATTGACAACAATATTATGACAGTTAGAGATGGGTCACTTTTTTAGGGTTTGTGCCCCTTTGCTTTGTACATGTCGTATGAATCCCCCTCAAATTATATACTTTATATTAGTTAATTAAAGAAGATAGCATTTTGCCCCCCCATAGGCTAGAGTAGGGGATTTTTGCCTAGAAATTTAATATTTTAATGCAAGGGAAGTTAAGCACCTCCTCTATAAGAAATCCCTTAGCAAGTCTAAAATTTCTAAAATTTCCTCTTGTTTCATAATTTTGGCTATGGATGGATGAGTTGAATGACTTCACGAGAAGTTTGCATTGATGTAGATAGTTCTCTCTTGATATATATTGGTAGATCTTGAAGAGGAAGGCCTTGTTGATGTGGATAGACTTTTTTCATGAATGGTTATTAGTGAATTTTGGTAGATGCATAATAAGTCAAGTAGGATATTTTTCTTTATCTTGTTCAAGTTGATGGATAAGTGTTATTAAAAAATTCACCATAGTTTTGTCGGTATTTTTATCTCATTATCTTCCTTCAACAATATTTTCGTCTAATTCTTTTGAGGTGACCTATGTCAAACTCCCTCCCTTATTTATCCTTACAAATTGTGGGGTCCCTAGTCCCAGGCCTCTAGGGTACACAAGTTAGTCTACTCTAGTCCTTGAAGGTAAAATTGCTCAAAGCATCTTTGGACCTCTCATCAAGCTCTTTTGAGATGACTTAAGCGAAGCTCTCTCTCCCTTATCCCATCTTTGAAGATTGAAGGACACTAGGTGAAAACTGTAGGGCACAAAAGTTAGTTTGCTCCAGTATTTGAAGTTAAATCTACTATGTTTCTCTCCAATTGTGTTGCTCCTTGATCCCATATGCCCCCAAAATATATTGGCAAGTTAAGGCATTAGTCTTCTATCATCCATCACCCTTTGTCCTCATAAATCATTTAAACTATTTTGTTCTTTGAAGCTAAATCTACTCTATTTCTCATCAATTGTGTTGCTCCTTGACCAATATGCCCCCAATATATATTGGTATGTTAAGGCACTAATCTTCTATCCTACATCACCCTTTGTCCTCATAAATCATTTAAACTATTTTGTTGGGGTTTTACTCTGTGATTCCTTGCTTTTGTCTCCTTGGGGACCTTATCCCTTGAACTCAAACCTAGAAATCACCCAAAATACCTCTAGCAAACCTATCCACCTTAAAACCTAATGATTCAATCCTTTGATTGGTCATATTTGAAGTAGAAACCTTATGTAACTATTGACTTGGTTGGACCATGACATTAAATCCATGAGATCTGCTAGGGAGAACCTCAGTTGAGATTCGGCCAAAAGTGAGAAGAAGGTTGGTGAAGTGACAATTGGCTTCCTCTGGAGTACATGGGATCCCACACTTGAGCTTTTGGACTTTATCTCGAGAAGTGAAAGATTTTGTTGGAGTAGGACCTACCTTAACTTCCCTATTCACTAAACCCAAAACAAAAAACAAAAACAAAAAAATAGAGACCAAAAAATCTTAAAATAGAAACAAAAATTGCATTAGCAATATTAAACAAATATTGAATGTAGTGTGAGAAATCACAAATTTATCAGCAAGTTTATGTAAAAAATCATGTTATGAAGACCAAAAATTGTATACCCTAAATAAGTAAAAAGGGAGTACTATCATATTCGAAACAAAAAGAAACTCATAACAAAACCAAAAGAGAACTTACCCTTTGTCTCATGCCTTTGCACTTTTCTAAATTGTCCCATGTCTCTCCCACACAAAAATATTTCAATAGGTTCATCAATGTGTCTCCACACCCTTTATCTCCATTGCAGTGCACTCTATAAACAATAGCTTCATTAATGCTTCTACACATCCCCTTATCTGCAATGCAATGCACTCAATAAATGAATAAATCACAAAAAAATATAAGATGCATCTAATTTAAATAAGCACACATGGAATCATATATACCTCATAATTCTTAGCCTCCACTTTCAGCACCTATGGAATCTACATCAACACTAGGACCTGCCTTTATTTCACAAACTACCCAACCAAACCGAAAAATATTAAACATAAAAAACAAAATCTTAAGAGAAACAACAAATTTATTATGAAAAATATTAAATAATATTATGAGAAATCTTACCATAGAGGCGAACCAATGTTCGTAAAGAGTGGACTTGAAAGGAAAACCAATTAGCATGTGATGATCACAAATGCAACAAAACAAGAAATATCAATGGAAAACGAAACAAAGGAATTCACCTTTCATGTTAGAAGATAACTCACCCTCAAAGCCATTGCCTCTACCTTTGCTATAATGCCCCACATCTCTCTGACACAAAAATTCAATGATTTCATCAATGCTCCTCCACCTTCTTTAATCTGCATTTCATTTAAATTTAAACGAGCACATATGATATGATTATGAATCAACAAATGAGTTAAATTAAAACAAGCATGGAACTATGTAATTATTTAGCACCGAACAAGTAAATTATTCAATTACTCAATACATACCTCCATCGCTTTTGCCCACTACACTCAAAACCCACAAAATGGGTTGTAAGGACCTATTCAATTTCCTCACCCACCCCAGACAAAAAAAAGGAATGAAAGTAAGAAAAATAGATGAGGCACATAATAAAGAGAAAATATCAAACCACAAGTTAGCATGGCCATGCTCATAAATGCAAAAAAAAAAAAAAAATCCATAAAAGTGGCAAAACACAACAATGGCAAAATACACCAAAATTAACAAACAAACAAGAAAGTTGAGAGAAACAATAGATTAAGGCTCTAATCTGCAACCCCAAAATGTGTCAATGGCCAACCGAGGAAACCTTGTACATCAAAAACATATGAGAAATATTAAATACGCATAAATATTTTATGAGAAATCTTAAATAGGGCCAGCAATATTATGAGTAGTCTTATACACTACAAAATACATCCTATGGAAACATTAAAAATCATCAACCGTGAATACGTAAGGAGGGAGGAGAACTGTTGTATTTCATAAAAGAATTTCATAGCAAATCATACACGGATTTTGCACCCAAAAAGAACTTTCAGCTACCTTTACCTCTACCTCTGCACTTCACTACAATCTCTCTCTCATAAAGATATTTCAATGGTTTCATTGATGATCCTCCATATTCCACTATCTGCATTGTATTGCACTGAATTGAATAACATGCAAAAATATGAAATACACATAAAATGCTATAAGACATCTGAAATAAAAATTGAAAAAATGAAGAGTAATATCAAAGAATGATCAAAAACATTATGAGCAATCTTACGTACTAGAAAGTGCATCTTATGTAAACACTAAAAGTCATAAACCCTAAATAGGTAAGGAAGAAGGATCATATATAGGTAAAATAAATAATCATAGATAACGTATGGAGATTTGCACCAAAAGAGAACTCACCTCTACCTTTTCATACTATTGAAATCCTCCCTCACAAGAAAATTTTAGTAGTTTAGCTAGTAATATTTTGCATTGCATTGCCTGCATTACATTAACAAGCCTAGAATTTTAAAATACATATATGGAACTATACATAATCGAAAAAACTTAAACCCTAAATAGGTAAGAGCAAGGATCATATATAGGTAAATAGGTATAGCAGATCATATATGGACATTTGCACCAAAAGAAACTCACCTCTACCTTCGCACACTATTGCAATCTCTCCCTCACAAGGACATTTTAATAGTTTAGTTAGTAACATTTTATGTTACATTACCTGCATTACATTAATGATTATGTCAATAACAAGATAAATGACAAATAATGTAAGATGCCTAAATTTTATATAAACATAGATGGAACTATGCATAAATGAAAAATTATAATTCCTCAATAACAAAGGAGGGAGAATCATTGTATTGAAACAAGAAAATATCCATGTTGGAACTGTTGAGAAATCTAGGGCATTTAGAATTAGGAGATTTATCTTTGATGATAACTACTTGTGAATGATTTTTACTTCATTAGATTAGGATCTTCCCTTTAGTTAGATTATTATAGTGTTCTTCTTCATCAAACAGCTACCAAATCATAAACAATAAGGAGACAAGAGACACAAAATGTAGGTGATCAGCGAGGGCCAAAACCTCTCCAACTTGAGAGGAAAACCCAAATGAATTCTTTGAATACCAAGACCAAGACCTAGACCCTTGACCTCTTTGCCTCTCCAAGACCAAGTCACAAGATCCTTCCTTTTCTGCCTTCTTCTTGACCGAGTCAACACTAGTCAAAACTTCTTCTTGTACTGCACTTCTTGCCCACCCTGAAATTTTTGGCCTCTTTTCCATAGATCTGCAGTTTGTATTTCTGCAATCTCACATGTGGGAGGAGTAGGAACAAGTTTGAAGGTGTTTCCCTTCTTCGCTATATTTGGAGACTTTTCTAAGTGAACTCGGCTAGTAGTAGAGTTGATTTGGAGATCCTTTAATTACTCCTTGGACAGTTATGACACCACTGCAGAAACCCTAGTTTTTTTTTCCGCGCGTGTGAAGATACTACCTCACAAACAATGCCAAATGCTTCAATTTATTCTTCCTCCTCCTCAATTTATTCAATTTATTCCTCCTCCTTCCACTTCTTTTTTGCACTTCTCCTTACTTATGATTAACTGAAATTGTGTGTGTCCAAATGAAGGTCAGTGCATCCAAAATAAGTCAACTTGAACAGGTGCCTAGGCTGACATGCCTTTCTAGAAACATCTTCGGGCCGACTTCAAGGTGACTTTGTGACAAGGTCTTGGAAGGTTTATGACACAAATAAATTTCCTTTTACAATGTGTAACATGCCCATATGGGTCTCCAAACTATGACATTGACTCAAT
The DNA here is from genome assembly GCA_000404065.3 of Pinus taeda. Lineage (NCBI taxonomy): Eukaryota > Viridiplantae > Streptophyta > Pinopsida > Pinales > Pinaceae > Pinus > Pinus taeda. The sequence continues at coordinate 11,331 of APFE031242056.1, forward strand.
AGACTTTATGACTTTATGACAAATCTTAAAAGTTCACAATGGAAGCCTTAACTAAAAATAAAATTCCTTGCTCATGAAACCCATGAGACAAACATTAAGAAAATTATTTTGTTTTTCTTCTTTACATCAGTTACATAAAATCATAATTACACATGTCATTATCAAGACCGAACCTAGTTACACTTTTCAAGACTCCCTCTTAACTAGGGAGGTATTCATAATGGTACTGGGTCATTCTCAATCTGAAGAATTCTCATAAGAAGATTCAAATTGGTAACCCATCTGTTTAGCATCATATCAACCAGCATTGTCACATAGCAAGGCCTTGACTAACAGCTCTATCTCTCCACAAGATCAGAGCACAATGTTTGGCGAGACCAATGATGTTTAGACCAACGTTGCACGAAACGGGGACGTTTTTTGGAAGCAGGGACACAGAAGCGTCATTTTCTAAAAATCTAGGAGTCATAGAAGAAATGAAAACATGCATATTTTTACATAAATCAAGATAGATATGGCATCCATGATTCCATTGTACATCAATGATTAATTATTCGAGCATCAACCATCTATATTCTAGCATTTACAAACATACATCAAATTTTTAAGCATATTATTAAACATAAAACATTTGATTATATTATAAAACATAAAACATAAAGCATATTGTCTAGCAAGTGAGCAACTGTCAACATTAGTCATGTCCAAAATTCAAATAATAGTGTTTACAAAATAGGCCACTTGGCCACCACCAAGACAAAATGGTTCAAATTCACAACAAACCTACAAGTCTAATGATTAATCTATGACAAAAGTAGTAAATTGTGAATATATCTACTAATCTCTCCTTGCTCCACCACGAAGAGTATGTGGCGGTGAGCCTCCACGTGGTGGCAATGAAGAAGATGGTGCCAGTGGAAGTTGTGGCATTGAAACTGATGTAGACGAAGTCCCTATTGTTGGTGTTTGTTACCTGCCACTTTGTGGGGGATATCCCCAGGAGGAATTTTTCTCCATGATGAGCCTCAGCAAGCAACCAACAGCCCCTTGATGTCTCCTACTAGCTCGTTGTGCCATTTCTCTACCACCTGAGCTAGCCATGTGGTTCCTCACCCACCTTTATTGATCGTAAGTTTGAAGGTGGACCTCCCGAATCTAAAGGTATGTCTTGTCATTTGATAATCGAGTATTCGATTTACTTAACATGGATACTTCTAGGTATGGATTGATGGGGTGATTTGGCGGAAAGAGTGGGCTTAGCTTGTACTCTTGTCTCCTTGATCTCTTTTGGTTGTTACCCTTGGATCTTAGTCCCGTCAAATCTCCTTTATTGACCATTTGGTTCTAGGGTGGTACTACTTGGGAAACCCCGACTTTGGGTGCGTGGTCCCGCTCCTTTACCCGTATATATATTACTCCCTTTCCACTCATTATACCCCCATTCATCATTTCTCCCACCTGGGTCCACATAGGGCTAGCCTCCCTATCCCCCCTTGCCCCCACCTTGGGTCAGGCCTAGAATGATGCCTCGGAGATTGAAGCAACTAAAAAAATAGAAGAAAAAGCATAATTGGCCACATTTAACAGGAAATAGTACCACAAAATGCAAAAGATGGTCGGGACAAAAATAATTAGCACATGGGTAAAAGCCGACACATGAGCTTTACCCCATCCATGGCCATCACCCTGGTTCCATAGGCCCTAGATGAACCTCCTCTATCATTCAGGAACCCATGATTGTCCCAACCCCTGGAGGGAAATGAATCGCCCTACCTCAAAGGGGGGAATCACTGCTATATTATACACGTCATGCTCTTGCCCGTTGAGCCCCGGGCAATTAATTAAAAAAAATCATAAAAGGCAAAAGGCATATAAAGAAGGGTGGAAAAATCAAGGTCGGGGCACCTCATGTACCACGACTTCTCCCTCCTATACATTATATAGTCAGGTGTGTGGGCTTCCCCTTGTCTAGCTAGCCATTATGTGGCCCAGGGTTGCCCCTCTCATTCCTTATTCCATCTCACCTATTTGTCACTTGCCACCCCCATTAGAAGGATGTACTTTGGACATCTTATCCCCTCTAAGGGCTGAAAACACTTAATAAGGTACTTGGCTAACCGCCTTTGGAGCTTGGAGACACTAGCACATGCCAAAGCCCACTAAGAAAGGGCATGCCATTGTGAAGTACCCACTTTGTTATCCATGGTTTGTAAGCTCTTTTACCCAATTATTTTAATGACTAATTGTACTGGAAGCCTAGGGGACACATTGGATCTTATGTAGGATTGTAGGTGGTTTCCATTTGGGTCTGGCTTCCCTATATGGTATCCCGACCCCTAAAGGTCCACATTGGCACATGTAGGGTGTGCATAGAGAGCCATGGGCCTCCACAACAGTAGACAGCACTCCACAAATATTCATGGATGTTCAGAGACTACTAGCGATCCACTTTTGGGATGATGGTGATATGCTTGTTATGATGTGTCCAGCAGGCCCCCACAAGAGCCCCACACTCTTGGCAGGTGTCCCAGCACTTGTACGATGTCATGGCGGCATTCATTCTACCACTTGGACAATTGCTGAGGATCTACAGGAATCTTCGATTCATATGGAGACGCATGGGGTCATTGATGTGCCCTCAGACCCACTGGGAGCACCACAAGTCTACTACTTGGAGAACAAGGGGCCACCCCCTTGTCCATCATATTCTAAGGGGCCCATAGGCTAATTAGAACTCCTTAGGAGACTATATATTGATGTTAGATACATTCATTTGTATCATCACTTGACTTGGGATCTCTCTAATCATAGAGAACTTTGCATTTTTTCCTTGGAGGATATTTTCTGGAGATGGATGAATTTTGACATATGGATTTGGGTTATTTATCTTGTCTTGGAGCTTTGTCTTGTGATCGAAATACTGGTTGGATATACTCTATAACATTGTAAGTAAATTTTTATGTTATTATTCTTGTTGTTGCATACTACTAAAATTAGGGCTAGTTGTTGCATAATCGAAATGTGGAATTGAGCGTGTTTTAGCTAATTTAATGTATGGGCCAATGTTATATGAATGAAATGTCCTAGAGATTATTTCTCTCAATAAGCTTGCATCATTTGCTTTGAAGCATAAATGCTTGAAGGTCACTTTTCTTTTCTTTCTCTCAACATTGGATGAAGTTGACTTTTTGGGCTTCCTTGATCAAGAAACCAAGTTCTTACTCATCACCATCCTTGACTCCATATCCCCAAGTGAATTAGGCACTGGTCCCTTGAAGGGGTGATCATTTTAACCCTCTTTTTACCATTTTTCCCCTTTTTCCCAAAGTCTAGCCCCATTAGGTCACCTAGGTCATCAATTTTCCCAGGAATTGACCCAAGGAAAAACTTTGATCTCCTACAACCTACTGCACTAGTGGGTCCCCTCCCTCTCCTCCAAATTTGAGGCAATTCTAACCATGGAATCTCCGTGAATCCCAAGCCCTAGCTCTAGGATCGAATTTTGCCTAGGCATACCCAAGGCTAGACCTCCACAGGATCATTTCAACCTTTCAAAGTAAATATTCTTATTTGGTCCTTTCCTTTCAACTTGTCCAAGATACGAACATCATTGGTTGCTACATTCCATCCCCGAACCTCGGTTGGGTCCACTTGGCCCCGTGTGGTCCCACTTCTCAATAAAGATTATTTGTCAAGTACCATTTGGGAATCCAAGTTTCCCAAGGATAATAGGGATTGAGAACCTCATCTATAAGCCTATCCTTTCTCCCTTGACCCTCCAATCCTCACTCCTTACCCCTAGTGGACCAAGTCCCTTGCTGAAAGAGAAAGCAAGTTCCATTCTTCAATCCATCCTTGGGAAAGGGTTTTTAGGGTCACTTCTCACATATCCATTGACATATACTTTACAAGTGATCCCTACACTACCAGGACTCCTCCCATTAGTGAAAGTTCGTAAAGAGCATGGAGACTTAGTTGTGGTGACAGTGGGCTAAACCTCCACCGTTGCCCTTAACCTAGCAGTTGCCCCTTTGGAACCCCTTTTAGGTCCCCTGCTTGTATGGTGGTAACAATGTTGAACCATGGAACCTGGGAACCAAGGGACCAGATGGGGGTGGCATCTCAACTCGATCATCACCATCCTGGAATTGCTCAAAGAATTCATACCAAAAAAAACCACTAGTTAGTAAAAAAAATTAAAAACAAGAATTAGAGAAAAGTTTTATAAGCAAAATTAACACATTTGAATTCAATGGACATACCACTTATTGATTGAATTTTGAAATTCATACCACAATGGACATACGTGGATAAGAGCATCCTCTAATTGCTCTAATCGCAACACTCCATCCTCCAAATTAGGCTCCTCTGGAATCCTGTCCCAAACCTTAAGGTCTGTATTAGTCTTTGCATCATCACATTAATGGGACAACAATTGCAAGTTATAATGAACATAAACCAAGCTCTTTGCCCGGTCTAAACTCAACATGTTCCTTTTAACACTATGGATGAAAGAATAAGAGCTCCAACACCTCTATGCAGAATAAGTGTTTACCACCTATGATAGCACCCGCAATGCCAAAGTCTGTAGAAGTGGAGTAGCACCTCCATGCATGTTCCACCACTCAAGAGAAAAAAAACTCTCTCAATCTCTAATTGCATGCATGCTCCCAAATGGACCAGTTCTAAGCATATAGTTGCTCAACTATTTCCGTACCATGGCAGCCTCCTCATCAAGGACTAATTTATCCAATGAAATCATATATTTTTCGAGAACCTCTGGATCTAGGTGTGGTTTTCTCCTGCCCCCCCCCCCCCAAATGTTGGTGTTGAAAGCCATGATGGATGATAGTATTTAGGTGTCAAAACATATGCTAATGCATGCAATGGAACATTTCGCATTTCCCATTGATTTTCCACCTCTACACGAATATAATTGTACAAGGTGATATCTCTAGGCTCAACAATGTCTTTAATCTGCCCCAACATGCTATCCATTTGCTCATACAACTCCCCAATTATTGGCCGATATGAATTTGCAAACTTGATCGTGTAATAAATTGGTTTAGTGATTTGCAAAACATATTTAACCTGTGACCCAAAAAACAAGTCAAGAATAGTGTCCTTGGCTACATTAGCACCATCTCTATCAGTGTTAATTTTCTCCCATGATTCAGAGGTCACCATATTAGTCAAATCTTGTCTCACCTTCACTAGCCGCCTAAAGGTGAGGTAATAACTTGCAAATCTTGTTTTTGCAAGTTTAAGCAACTGCAACTTGGAGTAAGTACCATAGAAGTATTTTACCCTTGTATGCCATGTGATAAATTTAATGAGTTGCTTCCCTCTCTTGTAGAGCTCATTAATCCGCCCACATTCTTTATGCTTCACAATATCATGCATCAAAAGGTTCAATGTGTGCACCAAGCACCCAGACCAAAAGATGTGTGGATGAGTACGCTCAATAACTTTTCCTGCTGCCTTACAATTTGTTGCATTATCTATGATCACTTGAACCACATTATTCAGACCAACATCTCTAATTGATTGCAATAGGAGATCTACAATGTTTTGGGAAGATGCACTGATGGAGTAGTCATGACATGTAATAAATAAAGCACCACTAGTAGCAACACCAAAACATTTATCAAATGTTGGTTTCTAATATTGTCCACCCATCTAATATAATGGATACCCCACAATCCACCCACTCATTTGTAAAACGTGTCAAAGCTCTTTGAACCCTTGCTTTTTCTCTTTCTAATAACACTATTCTAGCTTTCTCATAGTTGGGGGCCTTGTATCCTTTTGGGGCTTCATTGATGGCCTTTACCATTTCATGCTAATAGGGAGAGTGAAGCACATTGAATGGTACACCACAAGCACAAAGAAATCGGAGTATCTTTCCATCTACATCATCCCTCCCAACAACATTTAGGAAATCCCCTATTGTTCTTTTACCTCCAAAGCTTGTAGAAGTACCATGAGGAGATGAACTACCAAATCTAGAGGTTGCACTTGATTCAGACTGAGTTTTTTGTTTCTTGCTTTTTTGTTGTGCAACCTCCTCTATTTGGATGTATTTTTTTCTCTGTTCAGCTGAAATATTAGGCAAATTTGTATCCCCACAGCACCCTTTTTATCATCACTGTCCATCACCCCACAAAGATGCCTCCTCACACGGGTATATGAACCACTAAATGGTTTTCCTCCATAACAACCATGAGGGCACAAAAATTTGTAGCTTCCACCACCTTTTCCCCCTTCAAGTTAGGTCACATAGTTCCACAAAGGTGTCAATGCAGCTTTCCCCTCTAGTGTTTCAGTGTTCCCTTCAAGTTCATCCCCTTCCTCTTCAAACCCTTCCTCCTCATCATACATTCTGTCACTCATATGGGGACCACTATCCTCTTGTTCGTCTTCCCTTTTATTCCTACTCCCCCTTGCCATCATGAAAACCAAAAGTGGAATAATACATAGAAGCCAAAAGAACACCATCTTGGAATATGAATATAGGCGGTGGACAACCTACAGTTAAATGAGCAAGAAGAAAGAATGGGAAGGAGTAGGCAAGGGAGTAGAAAAATACAAAAACAATGAAAAAAATGAGGGTTTTTGGGGTTTGCACTTACCTCCTTAGCTCTTGTAGATGGAAGCCCTTCTTTAATTCTCCAAGCTCCTCCTCCTTCTCCTAGCTCCTCCTCCTTCACTCCTCCAAGCTCTCCTCAAGTCTCTCCTCTCTTTCTCCTCTCGTTCTCCTCTCTTCTCCAACCTCTCTTCTCCTCTCTTCTCCAACCTCTTAAAAAATACAAGTGAGCAAATGAGAGGTGAAAGAGCCTTTTAATCCCCTCATTCCCTTCTCTAACCCAACTTGGACCCACCCCCAACCACTATATTAAAAAAAAAAATTGTGGAGTTGCACCCCAAAACGTCGCGTTTCGGCCAGGTGATTCGCCGCCTGATACACGTCCCAGACATTCTGAAACGGGATCGGACCAGACAGTTCCCACAGGGCAAGAAGCGTCTTTTCCGACCAAATCTGTGTTTCAAAATTTCCGGGACGCGTTTCGGGTGGCAGATCACCCACAGATCCGTACAGGTCGCGTTTTGGGGTTTTGATTCGGGGGGGTGCGTTTCGTGCAACATCGGTATAGATACCCTCATCATTGTCTCTCTCAAAACATACCCTACCTGGGTTCTCAGAGTGTGTTCCACTAAGACTATTCTTATCTTGGATTCCCAGTGCTCAAAGAATATCGGTCCTTTACGACTAATCTTATCTTGGATGCCCTAACTCATCCTCAAAGTGTGTCGGATGCCATATGTTTACCCAATCCTCCATTCTGTCTAAGTGAAGACAAGAATGATGTGTCTATCATTCCCTCAATATAGGAATGACATACCCATTCCACTGAAGGAATGTACCCAAGCTCCCTCTTAATTAGGGACTTGACCAAGCTCCCTCTTGACCAGGGACTTGCTTCCAGCAACTCTTCAGGTGGAGATCATGTGACAATCAGCTGCTTGTAGAACTCCTTTCTTTGATGTCATGAAATTTTTCTTTGTCATGGAGTCTACATCTTTTGGGACTTCTTCATAGGGCACATACCATCCATCACTTTCATCCATGAGTCAGTCATTTCATCATTCCTTTCATTGGAAAGTGATCCATCAGTCCATATTCGGCCTTCCTTCATGTCGTGATGCCTTCTTCATGCCATGTTTCCTTGAGGATCTTTCATCCAACTACATGGTCACCAGTGATGGAAGATGTCCATAGCTCTTCCCTTGGCAGCCCTGCATAAGCCCATCCAAATATTTGTTCACAAATGAGGAATGAACACTAAATCAAAATTACCTTTGTGATGGTATTTCATCATGACATCTTCTAGTTTGCAACAGCCTCCTGCATATGCATTGACACATCACCAAAAGATATATATTGTCAAGGGTCTCTTTCTTTTTCAGACTTTATCAGAGTCTTCATACCTTTCATGGAGATATCCTAGTCAAATATTCTAGTTCTAGGATGTCGATTGCCTTCTTCATGGTTGCATATTCCACGATCTCTTTCCTTCTTTCTTCACACATTTTCTTCCTAGGAACTTTTAAAAAGAGTTCCTCCAATCCCTATCGACCACCTCATATCTCATATGAGTAGATATTATGTTTGATTTCATCTAGTTAATGTGTGACCCATGATTTGTTGATTCCTTTACGAAGGAGATCCTTTCTTTTTTATCATGCTCTCAAGATAGAGCATTTATCCATGTTACCTGCAACCATATGACATGACTCTAAAATATCGAATACAAGCATACATACCTCATTATTCCTTTAGGTCATCTAGACTTCCTTCAGCAACTTCCTTGATTGAAATAACTCCAATCCCTTGATCTGATTCACCTCTCAAGTCATCATACCATCATCCCATGAATTCCACAAGATGGAATTCTTGATGAAACCCTTGCTTCCTTTTGATTGGAGAACCTTTCGATGAAAATTCCAATAGAGGATCTTGAGTATCCTCATCCAGCAAATGTTTCTTTTTTTACTATGAGCCGCGTTTCGATGTTTTGATCCAGGGGGGTCGTTTCGTGCAACATCGATATAGATACCCTCATTGTCTCTCTCGAAACATAACCTACCCGGGTTCTCAGAGTGTGTTCCACCAAGACTATTCTTATCTTGGATTCCCAGTCCTCGAAGAATATCGGTCCTTTACGACTAATCTTATCTTGGATGCCCTAACTCATCCTCAAAGAGTGTCGGATGCCAAATGTTTACCCAATCCTCCATTCTATCTAAGTGAAGAGAAGAATGATGTGTCTATCATTCCCTCAATATAGGGATGACATACCCATTCCACTGAAGGAATGTACCTATTCCTATAAAGGAATGTACCCAAGCTCCCTCTTAATTAGGGACTTGACCAAGCTCCCTCTTGACCAGGGACTTGCTTCCAACAACTCTTCAAGTGGAGATCATGTGACAATCAGCTGCTTGTAGAACTCCTTCCTTTGATGTCATGAAATTTTTCTTTGTCATGGAGTCTACATCTTTTGGGACTTCTTCATAGGGCACATACCATCCATCACTTTCATCCATGAGTCAATCATGTCATCATTCCTTTCATTGGAAAGTGATCCATCAATCCATATTCGGCCTTCCTTCATGTCATGATGCCTTCTTCATGCCATCTTTCCTTGAGGATCTTTCATCCAACTACATGGTCACCAGTGATGGAAGATATCCATAGCTCTTCCCTTGGCAGCCTTGCATAAACCTATCCAAATATTTGTTCACAAAAGAGGAATGGACACTAAATCAAAATTACCTTTGTGATGGCATTTCATCATGACATCTTCTAGTTTGCAGCAGCATCCTACATACGCGCTGACACATCTCCAAAAGATATATATTGTCAAGGGTCTCTTTCTTTTTCAGACTTCATCAGAGCCTTCTAGGATGTCGATTGCCTTCTTCATGGTTGCATATTCCACGATCTCTTTCCTTCTTTCTTCACACATTTTCTACCCAGGAACTTTTAATCAGAGTTCCTCCAATCCCTGTCAACCACCTCATATTTCATATGAGTAGATATTATGTTGATTTCATCTAGTTAATGTGTGACCCATGCTTTGCTGCATCCTTTACGAAGGAGATCCTTTCTTTTTTATCATACTCTCAAGATAGAGCATTTATCCATGTTACCTGCAACCATATGACATGACTCTAAAATAACGAATACAAGCATACATACCTCATTTTTCCTTTAGGTCATCTAGACTTCCTTCAGCAACTTCCTTGATTGAAAGAACTCCAATCCCTTGATCTGCTTCACCTCTCGACTCACCATACCATCATCACATGAATTCCACAAGATGGAATTCTTGATGAAACCCTTGCTTCCTTTTGATTGGAGAACCTTCTGATGAAGATTCCAATAGAGGATCTTCAATATCCTCATCCAGTAAATGTTTCCTTTTTTACTGATGTATGATGGGCCTTGTGCTAGATGACTTTTTCTTCTTTTTCCCATAAGTACCACTTATGCTTCTAATGAGGTTACCAAGAGCTATATCCTTTCATGAGTGACTGTCATAGACTTCTATTTCAGCTATTTTTCTATATCATCACGAGCTCTTGCTTTTAATGCTTTTATGATACCATGATGCATCCCATCATTTTCCTTAGAAAATCATGATAGTCATATCTTACAATAGAAAAACTTGAAAACAGGGTTGAAAAGAACTAGGTGAGGAAGACTATCTCAGTCATAGTAGAGATCTCTTACTTCCTCTTTCTTAGACTTCTTCTTTTCAGTTTCCTCCACTTCTTCGGTGATATGGGCTTCTTCTCTTCCTCTCTTGTTATTGTCCTTCTTGAGCTTAGGACAATCTCTTTTGTAATGCCCATATTATGCATCCATAGCATTGAACCTTGGCCATGTTCTTCTTTTTCTGGGACCAAACTTTCCAAATTTTCCTTTTCTTTTTGTCATTATGGCATATACTTGATTTTGTTCACTAGATCCCACATCAGACTTTGCCTTCATCTAGGTTTCTTCAATCATAGAGACCATAGATCCTGGAATGGAGTGGTTTTTTTCTTCCCATAGATGCTTGAAGTAAAATTACCCCATTCCTCCAATAGTGCATTTAGTACTACAGTGATCATCTCCTTGTTAGACATTATTTCACCCAGATCTTGAAGTTGATCCCTTATTTCAGATATCCTCATAAAATATGAAGCTATTCCTTCTTCTTTTGATATCCTAAACTTGTAGAGTTCTAGCCTTAGCGAGATAACTTCTCCTATAGTGCTTACGGAAAACAACTCTACAATTTGTCATATATTTATGTTGAAGTGTCAAGTTTAGATACATATGGAATGAGGGGATCCTTGATGGATTCTATGAGAATCCTTTGAGCCCTCACTTTCCCTTTCATAAACCTCGCAAGTGCTTGAGCATCTTCTTTTGGAGGTTTGGTGATTGAGCCCTTAACATGTTCCATGACATCATTCTCAATAAGATTCAGATTTGTCCTTTTCTTCCATGCAAGAAAGTTTGAAGCCCCAACCAATTTGTTGCTTTCCTTGCAAAAAAGACATTTTGACAGATTAAGATGTAGTCATAAACATACTTACTTGTGAAGATGCTTCTTTCTCCACTTGCTTCCTCCTTGAATTTGAGGATGACATAGATAATAAAAGTCCTTCTTAATGAAGATAGCTCTCTTCAAGAGTGATCCTTAACTCCACAAAGAAAGAGATCACCTTAGACCTTTGTTGATGATGACTTTTTGATGATGTTTTGATGCTTCTTGGATGATTTTCTTCAAGAATAAGGAGGTCCTTGCTTCAAGGAGAGGGAGATTGCCTTAATACTTTTGAACTCACTTCTCTTGGAGGAATAGACTTCAAGTGACTTTGATTTGTAGATCACTTCAACCTAATGAGGCTCTATGTGATCTTTTGATGATGCCCGAAGGTTCCCAAGGCTTCCTTTTGATGTAGACTTTTTCTTTGATCTAGGGTTTTGGAACTTCTTTGTAGATCTTGACTTTGTTGATGATCTTCTAGATTTGCTTTGATGTCCTTCATGAATACTGGAGTGTCTCTTGATAAGATGCCCTTCCTTGAATTTGTCACCTTAGCTCTGATACCATGTTGAGAAATCTAGGGCATTTAGATTTAGGAGATTTCTCTTTGATGATAACTGCTTGTGAATGCTTCATTAGATTGGGATCTTCTCTTTAGTTAGATTATTATAGTGTTCTCCTTCATCAAATAACGACCAAAACATAAACAATAAAGAGACAAGAGACATAAAATGTAGGCGATCAACCAGAGCCAAACCTCTCCAACTTGAGAGGAAAACCCAAACGAATCCTTCTTCTTATAGAGACTTCAATTATCGAATACCAAGACCAAGACTTAGACCCTTGACCTATTTGCCTCTCCAAGACCAAGTCACAAGTTCCTTCCTTTTCCGCCTTCTTCTTGACCGAGTCAACACTAGTCAAAACTTCTTCTTGTATTACACTTCTTGGCTACCTTAAAATTTTCGGCCTCTTTTCCACAGATTTGTAGTTCGTATTTCTGCAATCTCACACGTGGGAGTAGGAACAAGTTTGGAGGTGTTTCCCTTCTTCGCTATATTCGGAGACTTTTCTAAGTGAACTCAGCTAGTAGTAGAGCTGATTTGGAGATCCTTTAATTGCTCCTTCTTTGATTTTTATGACACCACTGCAAAAACCCTAGTTTTTTCTGCCACACGTGTGAAGATACTAGCTCACAAACAATGCCAAATGCTTCGATCTATTCCTCCTCCTTGTTGATTATAAGGCTATCTTCCTCTTCTTTTTCGCACTTCTCCTTGCTTGTGATTAATCGAAATTGTGTGGGTCCAAATGAAGGTCGAGCTACCTATTTATAGTAGTCAGTGCATCCAAAATCAGCCAACTTGAACAGGTGCCTAGGACGACATGCCTTTCTGGAAACATCTTTGGCCCAACTTCAAGGTGGCTTCGTGATAAGGTCTTGGAGGGTTTATGACATGAATAAATTTCCTTTTATAATGTGTAACATGCCCATATGGGTCTCCAAACTTTGACATTGACTCAATAGACTTTATGACTTGATGACAAATCCTAAAAGCTCACAATGGGGGCCTTAACTAAAAATAAAATTCCTTGCTCATGAAACCCATGAGACAAGCATTGCAAAAATAATTTTATTTTTCTTCTTTACATCATTTACATAAAATCATAATTTCACATGTCATTATGAAGAGCAAACCTAGTTACACTTTTCAACGGGAACTAAAAGAGAACTAACTTTGTACTTTTGCAGTCTCCAACACTTCTCCAAGTCTCTCTCCCACAAAACTAATTTAGTAATTTCATCAGTGCTCCACCTTCCTTTACCTAGCTTTCCATTGCACTCACTATATAAATAAATCCCAAATGATATATAATGCATTTAATTTAAACATACACACATGATGCCATACCCACCTCCTCTTGCTTGGTTTTCCCCTTCACCAAATGCACCAATGCAATCTTATACCATCCCTAGCACCTACCTTTATATCTCCACTTCCTAAACCCAACAAAAATCAAACCACTAAATATTAAATGAAGACCAAAATGTTTTAAGACAAACAACAAAAATCTTATAAGAAATATTAAGCAAACATTGAAAGATATTATGAGAAATCTTGATCATAATCCAAGACAACAACAAAAAAATTACAAGTAATATTACGCAAAAGTACATTTTATTGAATGACCAAAAATCACAAACCCTAAATAAGGATGGAGGGAGGAGAACCATAGTATTGAAGGGAAGATATGCATACCGGAATCGAAAGAGAACTCGCACTCTACCTTTTTGAACTCTCCTAGATTACTACAAGTCTCTCTTACACAAACATATTTCAAAAGTTTTAACATTGCTTCTCCACCTTTTGCTCATCCATCTTCTTTTACCTGCATTTGCACTACATTCAATAAATAAGAGAATCCCAAATAATATAAGATGCATCTAATTTAAATAGAAGTACATGTTATGCTACCAAAAATTATAAACCCTAAATTGGTAAGGAGGCTAGAGAACCATTCTATCTAAACTAAGACAATTTTATAGAAAAACATACATGAGCCTTGCACCAAACGACAACTTATCCTCTACCTTTGCTTCTACTTCTGCTATAGTGCTCCACATCTACCTGACAAAAAGGTATTCAATAGTTTCATCAGTGTTAATTCACCTTTCTAACTCTATATTGCATCTAAATTTCAAGAGACACATATGATATAATGATGGACCAACAAATGAGTTAAATTAAAATGGGCATGAAACCATATAATTATGTAGTAACAAACAAGTAAATTCCCCTTACACATACCTTTTTTGTCATTACCCATAAACAAGTAAATCCTCCAATTACATACCTCTTTCGCCTTTGCCCACTACACTATGGACTCCACATCATCCCTAAACCCACACTATGGATTGTTAAGGTCTCCCTTGATTTCTCCACCCATTGAACCAAAAAAAAAAAACTCAAAAGGCACAAGAAAAACAAAATACTAAACCAAAAATTTGCATGGCCATGCTCATAAAGTCAAAGATAGAACTACAACAATTAAAAATAAAAATATTACATAAACAAAAAAAAAAACGACAATAGTGAAAAATAGGACCAACAATTAAAAGAAAAATAACAAGAAAAGGCATAAAAAGACAAACAAATGTATGCTTTACAACCCCAAAAAGTGTCCATCGCTAACCAAGGGAACCCTGCACATTGAAAAATAGAGTGTTATTAAATAGAGACTAGAAAATATTACAAAAATTATTAAATACACAGAATATTGTGAGAAATATGAAACAAAAATGAAAATATTTTATCAAAAATCTTAAGCAGAGACTAAATGTCTAATGAATAATCTTATGCACGAAAAGATGCATCTTATTCAAACACCAAAAATCATAAACCCTAAATAGGTAAGGAGGGAAAAGAACTCGAGTGTTTGAAACGAGAATATTCTATAGCATAGAATAGGTATGAATTTTGCACGAAAATGAAACTCACCTCCACCTTTGCCCCGGCACTTCACTATAGTGTCTCTCTTATGAAGATATTTCAGTAGTTTCATTTGTGATCCTCTACGTTCCTTTACCTACATTGCATTGTATTTATAATTAAACAAACAAATCACCAATAGTATAAGATGCCTTTAATTTAAACAAAGGCATGTATGGGACCATATATACACCACAACATTTACCTTTTTACCCAGTACATCTATGGAATCTTGGACCATCAAGACCTACATTTATTTCCCACCTACTAAACACCAAACAAAAATCAAACCATAAAATATTAAATCAAAATCAAAATATCTTATGAGAAATCTTAAAAGGACACCAAAAACCTCATGAAAGATCTTGGACCATTAGGACCTAACATTTATCTCCCACCCACTAAACCAAACAAAAATCAAACTCTAAAATATTAAATAAAGATCAAAATATCTTATGGGAAATTTTTAAAAGACACCAAAAATCTCATGTAAGTATTAAATAGATAATAAAAAATATTACAAGAAATCTTAAACAAATAACAAATATATTATGCAAAAATAAGTACATTTTATTCAAAGATCAAAATCACAAACCCTAAATAGCTAAGGGAGGAGAACTTTTTATGTGAAGTAAGAACAGTTTCATAGCATATCATACATGGGTTTTACACCAAATAGGAACTCACCATCTACCTCTGCCCCTATTGCACT